>JAFFST010048885.1:11473-24759 GCA_022414735.1 Noturus placidus | reverse complement strand
CACACACACACAGCGTTAAAGGGGCCAAAAACAGAAGCACTGTACTTACTGTAAATATAATTATCTTGATATTGGGGTGCAAATATTTACACACACACACACAGAGTGATTGAGGTTCTGCTCCATTTCCCGTGTTTGTTAGACGTGTAATGATCAACAGTATTATCTGAAGCGTATATAGGGAGATCGCCGCGTGCTCTATAAACATTCACCACGTGTTAACCGCGTTTACGTAAACACGTCATTTCCATCACTAGATTTAATAATAATAATAAGTTATGAGTCCTTATACAGCTACACGCCGTGACTTACACTTTGTACGTAGTTCACATGCGCAGTCATGTCTGCGAGAGGAGAGTTGGAACTGAGACGCACGCGTCACTAACGCCGCTCACGTGTCACCAAACATTACGTTAAATATTATAATCTGATCTTACACGATGAAGCTCAAATATTTATACGTGTGCGCGTACACGATCACGCAGTTCCATCTTATTAAAACGCTAGACTGTTTCTCCTTTATTTCCATTTTACTGCATGGACACCTTAAGTACGATCCTCGAACTGGTGGAACCCTTAAAAGGTTCTTCGTCTGTCCTTCTGGAGCAATCCTTACCGTGTCCACGTCAAACCCTTTACACCGGAGTGTCTTTCTATTAGAAACGTTCCAGGTAGACCCTTTAATTATCAAGTAGACGTTTAGGGAGAACCCTGGAAGAACCCTCGAGCCGTGTACGGAGACGCTAAACTCCCGACGGGTTCTAGATACCAAGGATGAGCAACAATTCGGACTCTTCGAAAACAGGGTTCTTCAGAGGTTCCTTAAGGGTTCACACTCTAAAGGTGGGTTATTTAAAGGTTATTCGCTTCCTTATAATAATAATAATAATAATAATAATAATAATAATAATATACGAATAATAAACCGGTTCTACTTAAAACTCACACTGAGATGCCGGGTTCTACGCAGAACCTTTAATGGTTCCCCAGAGGGACAGCCAAGGAACGATTCATAAATCGGATTTTTTCTACAAGTATATACGTTCTATAAATATAAAAGGTTCTTGAAGGGTTCTGTGGATAATGAAGGGAGTAATTACAGCTTCCTGTCCCAAGGTTATACCTGAACGTCTTTCTGATGGGACACACGCTGCTGAGGTTCTACACAGAACCCAATTCAGTCTTTTATTACTTCCAACACTTTACTCATTCCAGGAAGTTTGGCTCCTGTCTTAGACCAGTGACTGAAATCTCTCTCACACACACACACACACACGTATGCAAATCATGACCTTGCTTTAATCTGGCAGTTTTTATGGAAATGACGGGATTTTCATACGAGATGTCTCCAAACAAAAAGAGAATCAACTTTCCCTGCTGTCAAGTTCAGGAATCTCTCCCTCTCTCTCTCTGACACACACACACACACACACACACACACACACACACACACACACACACACACACACAGTTTAAGTAATAGCTGTATTTACATCATATTTACCTAGTTCCCACAGAAGTCACAGAGGAAAAAAAGTAACCATATTTGGGAAAAGGGGCGGGGCTTACAGGCACCATTGCCTAGAGTGATTTCACACACCAGTGTACTGCGCTGATAAATCACGGCGTTTATACGCAAAGCACGTGGAAGTGAAGTACGAGGCACGCTTAAGCTGGGTGAAGTGCACTCAGAAGTGTGCACTAGAGGAGTCGCCTCGTCGGCTGCGTCCTGATCTCACGTCCTCGTCTCGGGTTTAGAAAACTTCACCCATGACCTGAAAGTCGACCCGAGAGTGAGCAGACGCAGACGCCGAGCGGGCGCTCGAGTGTGTGTGTGTGTGTGTGTGTTCGGCTCAAGCAGAGACAGATGTTGATGTTAAGGAGAGTGGAATTCTGGGTAATGTAAACTGTCTGTGCAGCGAGGATACGGGACGAGGTCAATCTGGGGCACGAAAACCGTTTGGGAAGGAAAAATCAAAACAGAGAGAGAGAGGGGTGTGTGTGTGTGTTTGTTTAAGAGTCACGTGTGAAAAGCGAGCTCTTACTTGATGTTGTTCCTGAAATGATCCTCCGCCGGGTTCTTCACTGTGCAGCTGTTCAGCAGCCAAACATCTGCATCGGACGGGTCGTCTGAAACGAGACGGGACAACGCCGTTACCCTTCAACACGGGTCTAATACACACATCAGTGTGCTGCTTTATCGACAAAACATTCACGCAGCACCACAGACCCGATCCCTTCCTCCCGGGAGTTCCGGACCTCCTGGGATACCCTGTTAACATGCTACCGCAAAGCATCATGGGAATCTTGTAGCTGCTAAAATACACTGTCTGGAATACTTCCTGCTGAAGGAGGAACTCTGTATTTGCTTGAATGATGAATTCTTTCAGATTTCTGGTTTGGACTGTTAATCAGGACCTTCTGCTGACCATGACACACACACACACACACACACACACACACACACCAGTCACAACTTCCAGAAAATTCCCACAAATCAAAAGCAACCCTGGACCATGACTATGGTGGAGGAGTTCTGGGAAGTGAAGAAGAGACACGCTTGTCTTTGTTCGGAGGACAGAGGATAAAAGACACGTGCCAAGAGCGCGGTCAATAAATACATACATAAATAACGAGCAATTTTACGAGGCAACAAGAAACACAGCTGATTTCCTGTAGACATTCATCACCAACACACACACACACATCACATGAACATCAAACACTCCAGCTAACAGCATATTACTGACATCTCTGAAAGGGACCAATAAACTCTCAGGCCCCGCCCACACCTATATGAATATTTTAGAAAATGTAGTTCATACACCGTCCACACAAACAGCGCCTCTGAGGAGCTCTCCGGTCCAGCAGGTGGCGATAACGTGTCAAACATGTGCTACATCAACAACGCCTCAAGAATAACCTGGAGTTAAGAGCTGCGTATCCGGCGTAAGAGGGCGTGGAACAGTGAAGTACAAGTGCCCCGTTATCATACGTACATGAGGCCACAACATTTAAAAAATATATGCATGTACGTGTGGGCGGGGTCTCAGATTCGAAATATTTTCACTCCCTCCTACCACACTGGAGGGTTTTTTGGTGACATGTTTTAGAACCCAAGCCAACGGTCAGGGGTGGGGTTTTTGGTGATGTCCCGAAAGCACCACTCGGCACCCATTTCAAAGGCAGACGGTGGAAAAGCGAGCTCTCTGATTGGCTGTTGCAGCAAAACATGACACGGAAGTGAGCAAAACAAGCCAAATACACTCACGTTCACAATCCTCTAGGTGCCGACAAGTCACTCGTGGGCGTGGCCCTGTCCGAAACGCTAACCGTTACACCACGTATCTTTTAAAGCTAAAGTAGTTAAAATAAATAAACACAAATCAGCATGAAACTTTTTGTTTTACACCTCAGCTCTGTACATCCTAACGTCCTTCTCCGATTGGATTAGCAAAGAGTGCTGTGGTATTCAAACCCATCACGCATTCACTCTTCAGCCCCTAACACCGGGTTTCACCACGAGTCCAGCGAGCGGAGGAGGTCAGACCAGTTCCCAAAAACAGGAGACTGAGAGAACCCCCTGCAGGAGCTTCACCTGACATGACTCAGCTTGGTTTTCCATTCATTTAGCAAACTGTTTACAGCAGGCGGCGTTGGGAGGACGCCAGACAGCCAGGGGAAAAGTAAAATATATATAAATAAACTCAATCATGCAAGAGCGGGACAATCAGCCACTGATTAACCCTGTGATTAGTCCAAGCAGAGAAGGCTCGTAAACTCGGCCTGCTGCGAAACAAGCAGGCACTTCGGGGAAAAGTCCCTGAATCATTACAGGAGAAACCGGGAGAGAGGAAATAAGTAACGTTTTAATAAACAAATAAACAAACAAACAAACACTTTTACCCCATAATTAAAGGTTCCCTTTCTAATATTGTTCACACGTGATTTCCTCTCGTCCGGAATGATGACAAAAACATGCGGATTTGTGGGAAGGATGCATTTATTTTTATAGTCATAAACGCGGTCTACGGTAACCCGGAAGAGTTTAGCGAGGTCCGAGTTGTAGGTGTCGAATCCGGGGACGTCTTCGGAGCTGAAACAAGCTACTAAACGTTAGAAGTTGAAATGATCTGACGGACACGTCGCCGTAGGTGTTTACTCCAGAAATAATCACCACAGCGAGAACACCAGATGCACGTTACGACCACTGAACCGAAAGGAACTAAATATTGATGAATCCATGAGGCAAATTATTTCACTCGAGGCATGAATTGTGAATTAGCATCTCAGAAAGCACACACACGCACACATGCACACACACACACACACACGCGCACACACACACACACACGCACACACGCGTAAGCACCCCAGCTGCATTCCAGATATCTGCTCGCTCATAAAGCATTACAGCAACCTGAGCCCAACACTGAAATATACAGCAGGACCCAGGGGACCGAAGTACATAGTGCGCGCGCACACACACACACACACACACACACACACACACACACACACACACTCTACTGTCAGTGGCATTCCATAAAAGCTATATTTCGTCTGCGCTTTTTTCCTCCCTTCATCCCCCAAAAGAGTTCTCGTGTTTCCATTTCATCATAAACAGCAGTCGCAAAATATTAAAAACTACGAGCCGAGGTCACGCTGATGAACAGATCACTACAAGCCACACACGGGAGGGAGGGAGGGATGGATGGATGGATGACTCTTGGATTAAATGGATGGATGGATGACATAAATGACCAGGTGGTGGAGGGATTAAAAGGATAAAGGACATAGATGACTTGGACGGACGGAATGATTCTCGGCCTAGAAGAGCTATATGGATGTATGGATGGCGTGAATAACAGGGATTAATGGATGGATGGAGGTCATGGGTGGACGGAGACTGATTAAACGGTTAGATGGCTCGACTGATGCTCTGATGGATAAATGGAGGAGAGATGGAGATTCAGGTTAGTCAGGTGAGATTCTCTGCCAAGAAGAGATGTATGGAAAGCACAGGTGGAGATATGATGTGAACAATGCATGAATGACATTAACGGACTGATGGATGACATGAAAGGATAGATGGGTGCTGTGTGGTATGGGTGGATGGAGGACTTGAATAACTGGAGATCCGGGTGAGTCAGTTGAGATGATAAGGGATGACCTGACTGGACAACATGAATGAGTGAATATATGACAGGGATGGATGATTGGATGGACTGGAGAACTTTCATAAAGCACCATCTCCTCATCTGTCCATCCTTCCATCAGTAACAACCTCATGATAGAAGGATGGTTTGATGGACAGATTTGTTGGACCAACTGTCTGAAGGTCAATTGTCCATCATGAATGGTTGGATGTGGGGGTTTGAAATGGAGTGGAGATCTTGCAGAATCTAGCTCTCTTCTTTCGCATTGCTTCTTTTAGTCAACTGTCCATCCATCCATCCATCCATCCCAACTTCCTGATAGACAGATACTATAAAATGTCCAGTTATAAAACCCTCTCCTGCTCCTCCATCTTCCAGAAGAACCCCACACTCATTCGACACACCCTCGACCATGAGCGTGCACTTCTGGGAAGCCGACACCGTGTTCCCTTCAGAACCTACATTCTCTTGCTCTGTTCATCCAGAGGGCAGAGCTGGAAAGACGAGTGCCAAGAGAACGAGTAATAAAACTCACAGGAACAAGCTTACAAGGCAGGAGAATTGCTGCTGTTCTCCTACAGGCACTTTTTAACTATTCATCATGGCTTTGGCTTGGAACTGAGATTTCTGCCCTCAGCGAGTCTCTGTTCTGCTGTTTACTTAACTGTGCAAACATTCTGAGGAGCATCTTCTCAGGCCTAAATCAGTTCCCCACCAATTATCGTCCCCCAACAGCACGCCCCGGGTCTTTTACAGTCTTTCCACAGACAGCATAGCGACTCTGACACTTCTACATCTATGGCAAGGAGGTCGCTCTAAAACGTGTTTTGAACCACAATTCTTGAATTAAAGTTCATGAGGCAGGTAGATCAAATTCTTACAGGTAAGCAGTTAACGTGACGGAATAGCAACAACAGGAACTATTTATTTCGTAACCGTTAGCCATTAGCTTATTGTGATGTATATGAAACTTTGACGCGGTAGTATTTTATTTTGAAGTCTTGCTTCACTTTTCACAGCATTTCACACCACGCTCTCTGAACAGGTGACTACTGACTTAAATTTGAAACAGAGAATAAACGCCAACACTAACCCTAATCCTAACCCCATAACCCCAACACTAACCCCATTACCCCAACACTAACCCTAATCCTAACCTATACCCCCTAATCCTAACCCCATTACCCCAACACTAACCCTAATCCTAACCCATACCCCCTAATCCTAACCCCATTACCCCAACACTAACCCCATAACCCCAACACTAACCCTAATCCTAACCCATACCCCCTAATCCTAGCCCCATTACCCCAACACTAGCCCCATTACCCCAACACTAACCCCATTACCCCAACACTAACCCTAATCCTAACCCCATTACCCCAACACTAACCCCATTACCCCAACACTAACCCTAATCCTAACCCATACCCCCAATCCTAACCCCATTACCCCAACACTAACCCCATAACCCCAACACTAACCCCATAACCCCAACACTAACCCTAATCCTAACCCATACCCCCTAATCCTAACCCCAGTACCCCAACACTAACCCCATAACCCCAACACTAACCTATTACCCCAACACTAACCCTAATCCTAACCCATACCCCCTAATCCTAACCCCATTACCCCAACACTAGCCCCATTACCCCAACACTAACCCTAATCCTAACCCAACACTAACCCCATTACCCCAACACTAACCCTAATCCTAACCCATACCCCCTAATCCTAACCCCATTACCCCAACACTAACCCCATTACCCCAACACTAACCCCATTACCCCAACACTAACCCTAATCCTAACCCATACCCCCTAATCCTAACCCCATTACCCCAACACTAGCCCCATTACCCCAACACTAGCCCCATTACCCCAACACTAACCCTAATCCTAACCCCATTACCCCAAGACTAACCCTAATCCTAACCCATACCCCCCAATCCTAACCCCGTTACCCCAACACTAACCACGTTACCCCAACACTAACCCTAATCCTAGCCCATACCCCCTAATCCTAACCCCATTACCCCAACACTAGCACCACTACCCCAACACTAGCCCCATTACCTCAACACTAACCCTAATCCTAACCCCATTACCCCAACACTAACCCATTACCCCAACACTAACCCTAATCCTAACCCCATTACCCAACACTAACCCATTACCCCAACACTAACCCCATTGCCCCAACTCTAATCCTAATCCTAACCCCATCACTAACCCATTACCCCAACACTAACCCTAATCCTAACCCATACCCCCTAATCCTAAGCCCATTACCCCAACACTAACCCCATTGCCCTAACACTAACCCTAATCCTAACCCCATTACCCCAACACTAACCCCATTACCCCAACACTAACCCTAATCCTAACCCATACCCCATAATCCTAACCCCATTACCCCAACAATAACCCCATTACCCCAACACTAACCCTAATCCTAACCCATACCCCCTAATCCTAATCCCATAACCCCAACACTAAACCCCATTACCCCAACACTAACCCTAATCTTAACCCATACCCCCTAATCCTAACCCCATTACCCCAACACTAACCCCATTACCCCCAACACTAGCCTCATTACCCCAACACTAACCCTAATCCTAATCCATACCCCCTAATCCTAACCCCATTACCCCAACACTAACCCCATTACCCCAACACTAACCCCAACCCCCTGACCCTTTATCATTTTTAAACATTGTAGACTTTCTCCCCTCAACACGCCACGTAGTTCGATCGCTAATCAAACCAAAGAGAATAAATAAAATGAAATAATTTATGAAAACTCAAGCAGGAACTAGTTTCTAGGTTGATGAGCCGGAAGTTTCTTTGTGTCACTGTACAGACTCGGTAAATCTACCTTAGGTGGTTGAAAGGTGCTACATAAATTAAACACAAATAAAATAAATATATAAATGCATGTGATTGGAAAAGCAACAACAGCGGCAGAGCTTGGTCTTTCTTCTTCCAAACGTTGCTGGTGGTAGTATCGGAACAGAGCCGCTTGACGTGCAGGATAATGCTGACGCTTCTCACAAAACAATTCCCGGAGACATTTCCACACATTCTGAAATAAAAGTTGTGCTGGTTGGAAGAAAACAAAACAACAGGCTGAAAAAGCCCATGTGCAATTTGGAAAGTCAAGGAGAACGCCCTGCTCCCAGTAAAACCCTGGAAGGTTTATATGGACGGTCCTGTTTGTTCTGGGCAGAAAGAGAAGAAGTCTCAGAAGCAGCGGACAGCATAGCAGCTCGGCCTTTGGGGCACGACGCTGAGAAATGAGGCTGTCAAGAGGAGGCTGTGAACATGGAGCACTGCTGGAGAGGGGTGTGTTCCGGGGAGGATTCTGGGAGAAGATAACCAGGACGTTGGGGGTAAGACAGGTGGAGAGCGTCTCTCAGCTTGAGGCAGGTGGAGTAAACTCACAATGTGATGCATCGCCACAAGCAAGGACGAGCGTGAAGCACTGGCGCTTTGTCGAGATTAACTGCCCAGCTCTGGAACCCTGGGAAGTGGACGAGAGGGGGAGGGGCGGGGGCTAATAATAATAATAATAATAAACAGCCAGGGGGAAAAAAAAAACAAGAAAAGGCTGTTTGTGGAGCGCAGGAATCTAACCCTAACCCATACATCAATGTTTCTTTAACGTTATTATTTATTTGTTCAGACTGAGAACTTGTTGTTTGGTACTCGCCGATACCGAGCTTCGTATGAATCAATCAGATTTGTTCAAGACTTCATTATGCTCCGTATGAATAACTGAAACGGTATTAGATCAATATCTCCATCAACTCATCCCTAAGATCAACGCTCATGTATCTCTGACAAGACAAAACACACACCTGAGGCTGTAAAACACATCTAAGCAGAACAGACCGTGTAACGGAGAGAACAGGAATGGCGATGCGTGTGTGTGTGTGTGCTTCAATAAAGTGAGTCAATATTCTGGGAACACTCGCACACACTTGGGGAATCCAAGTAGGTGATTTGAAAGAATTTGCATGAAGACAGCGTCTCGAACAGCCCTGTTACAGATACACCGCAGGGGGGTGACTTCGCTTCAAAACGTCACATGACTCACTCACAGAAAGATCACAATACCACAGGAACATGTGTGGTCTGGGTCATGAGATCATTTTCACAGATGGGGGATTAATTAGCGGAACAGCAGACCGCGGTCGGACTCGTGAGAACCTTTAATACGGCGAGCGGGTGACTAGCTGTTACTTTTTATACCTGCTATTTAAACGTAATGAACAAGTTCTGACCAATCAGAGCCGAGCAATCGAGCAGCACTGCGTTACAGGCCTTGAATGAGAGATCCAGATGTGATCCAGATGTGCTTCCGTATGAACGCTATGAGGAGACAGCATGCCAGACTGTGCATTATTAAACTGACCCAGAAATATGGCAGGACAACGTACCATCTCCATCTTCGCATAAATCCCCGGGATCAAAGCCTGGCCGTGTGAGTGGAAACAGGAAGATAAGACTAAATGAACTGCTGGGAATCAGAGTCCGTGTAAACGGTGCGTGTCGAGAGCCGCAAATCCAACCGAGGTGATTCGTTCCAGCAGACTCGGAGCAAACCGATCTGAAACGCTGGTGTTCACGGTTACAGTGGATTAATACTCATACCTTGCTCATCTGCTCTGAAACCAACATCCCATAACAAGTACATGACTATATGACACGACGTGACCATCCTAGTGAAGAACACGCAACGACAGCGATTAATGATCAAAGCAAAGCAGACCACAAACTGTGAACATCTTGCACAGAAAACTCATTATGAGGACTTCATCGCTTGCAGCAAACACTGGCTACGGAGAGCGCTGGGAGAGTGAAAACACCACCAGGTATGGCGTTCGTAATGAAAAGCTGCCATCAATCCTCCAAGTCAAACTAAATCTTCCCTTCTCCACTCAAAGCACACTAGTGCGGACAAGCTAACTAGTCTCTAGTTATCTGACTCGCTAACGATATGAAGAACAATATATCTGCTCCATTCTGCGGCCTCGTTCGAAACCATCTCCCCCGCCGGGACATAAGGAAGCGCCCATGTCGCTCAAAACCATTTCATCAGGGGTCACGTGACCTTGGAAGACACCAGAGCAAACCAAATGAACCATACAATGCTGATCCGTGTCTAAAATCTGAACGACTGCCTCCGGCACACTCTAGTTCTTTGGATTCGGCAAAGCAATTGGGCTTTTTTCCCCCACTTATGACGACTTCAAGGTTGGGTGGCTGCATCTCGTGGAAAAATAGGAAAAAAAATCCAACAAAAGATATAAAAAGGTATATGCTGCGATGCTGTATACAGAGTGAGGGTCAATGCCATGCATGAGGATAATAAAAGGCTCTGGCTGATGTGTTGACGCTGGAAGGCGTGTTTGAAAAAGGTGCATGGCGGTGTTTTTCCAACAGAGAATGCAAGCAGGGCATAAACAACATTATATAAAGAGCAGGGTCTGAGAACACACGAGCGCCGAGTGCCAGCGTCGATCACGCCAAGGACGATCCTTTGTGACGGTGAGGAGCGCCGAGCTCAATCGCAGACCGCCGGCTCTTTCTGAAGCTCAGGAATACGGTAATTGCTTTGTACACAAGACGAAAGGTCACGTGTTCGGGGCAAGAAAAGAAACGTCAAGAAGAGTTCTGCTATTAGACGCTGATGAGAAAACTCCAGGTATCTCGTAAAAGTCAAAAGGACAAAGTAAGAGCCAGAGACATGATTACCGAGATGATGATGGTTCCAAAAATAGCTCCAGTAGCAGGTCAAGGAAGAGTTTGTGGTATTGTAACTGACAGAGAGACAGATAAAGAGATGGATAAAGGGAGATGTGAAGTGATGTATAGGGGTTTGGATGAACAGATCGATGAATAGATGCCTGGATATTTTCTTTTGAATGGATGAACGTATTTCCAAATACTTGGAACGATGTGTAGACGGATGACCCAGATGTGTGGACGGATGAACAGATGTGTGGACGGATGACCCAGATGTCTAGACGGATGACCGAGATGTGTGGACGGGTGGAACAGATGTGTGGACGGGTGGAACAGATGTGTGGATGGATGATCCAGATGTGTGGACGGGTGGAACAGATGTGTGGACGGGTGGAACAGATGTGTGGACGGGTGGAACAGATGTGTGGACGGATGACCCAGATGTGTAGACGGATGACCCAGATGTGTAGACGGATGACCCAGATGTGTGGACGGATGGAACAGATGTGTAGACGGATGGAACAGATGTGTGGACGGATGAACAGATGTGTGGACGGATGAACAGATGTGTGGAGGATGAACAGATGTGTGGACGGATGAACAGATGTGTAGATGGATGAACAGATAGATGTTTGGACAAAGGGATATAAAATGGATGTTCGGATGGTTAAACTGAGGGATGGATCAATAGATGGATGGATGGATGGATGTAAATAATAAATGGTAAAATTAAATAATGTATAGATGGATGGACAGAGGAGATTAAATGGATGTTCGGATGAACAGATAAATGTCTGGAGTGACGGATAAATGGATGTTAGTTGGATTAACGTTTGTTGAGATGAATGAATAAATGTTTCAGTGCACAGATGAAATGGATGGAAAGAATTTTCTCTGGATGGATAGTTGGAGTGATAGACAGATATTTAAATTGACAGATGTCTGAATAGTTAGATGAATGGAAGGATATGTAGATAGGATATATCGGATGAATGGACAGACAGCCGAGAGCTTTCACCGCTCTCATCTCCTTTTATAGGTAACCGGTGGATGGAGATGAAGTACCGAGACGTGCATCAGTAAGAAAGAGAAAGCGTTGTGTGAAAGCCGAGGACGAGCCTGTCGCTCACATCTGCTGATGTTCTGAGGGAAGAAAAGGAGGCTACGGTGCACATGGGACAGGAAAATTCAGTGCTAATTCGGCAGGGTTTGTCCTCGGGGCCTCCTCCACTCGCCCTGTCTGCCTGCTCGAACCCTCGGCGTGGTATCTCGGCAGTCAGAAAAGCACGAGTCCCCAGGAAGCACCACACAAACCACAGTGACACAGAATCGCAACTACTCTACAAACAACGTCACTACTGACAGCAAGTCCAACTCTGCATGGAGGCAGGGTGTGATTCGCATCGCAAACAATACAGACATACAGAGGTCTGCTGTTTCACAAAAATGTCACATGATGGCGGCCAGCAAGCATGTGTGTGTGCAGCCATGTGATTATCCAAATCTATTGACACAGATGACACTTGGAGAGCTGCGGGCATGATGCACAACACGCCGCCTAATAAAAGGACATAATTAGAGTCGCTTACAGCACGTGGCCGAGAGTGACGGACATAATGGTGGGTCTGTTGTCACACTGTGGCCGTGTTTTAGTTTAATAAGCGGCGCATGACAGCGCTAAAAGGAGGCGCATTGTCCTCCGGGCATGGAGGAGGGGGGACAGAGCGAGGCCTTCGAGTCACCGAGGGGAAAGCTGCCGGAGACGGCGGGCTGACTCATCCAGCGAGGCAGTCACGGAGACAACAGCGTGCGTTCACGCCACAAACGAGGAAGTGTCAAGGAGGGTCATACTAATGTGTGTGTGTGTACATATATATGTAAAGAGAGAGAGAGAGAGAGCGAGAGAGAGGCAGAAAGAGAGAGAGAGAGAGAGAGAGAGGGAGGGAGAGACAGCCTAAACCCTGGATCATACCTGCTATATGTATGTAAGATGGCTGCGGTTTGAACATGACCTCAGAGGACAAAAAGATGACCTCATGACGATCTAAATTCAGGTCTTAACATTACACAACCTGCCTCAATAAAATACACACAAAGTATTAACACATACAAATCTACACTTGATTTATTTATTTATTTATATTTTATTCCCTGGTTGTTTGAGAAGCCCCTCCTCTAAACCCCGCCCATCAATAACTCCAGTGATGAAGGTTTCCTCTGCAGTGGAGTACTGAACCCTAATATGAATCCTCCCTCATATGTACACCCTCATACCGGGTATATGTGTGTGTGTGTGTGTTCCACCGCTTATCTCAGTCATTACGACTTCAACAATACTGATAAACACACACAAATATATATATATATATAT
>JAFFST010048879.1:6214-50896 GCA_022414735.1 Noturus placidus | reverse complement strand
TGTGTGCCCATGTCGGTGGAGTTCGAGGAGCTGATGAAGGCTAGAGACAACCTCAGTGAGGAAGCACAGAGTGAGTAACAGCTGCCTTTATGTAGGCACGTGTCAATAATTGGATTTGCACTACGGCGGTTCTGACGGTAGCGTTGGCTGTCATTCAGTTCACAGGTTAACATTTCTATAGTAACTGCTCATTCACAGACACTATGGCGGACTTTAATTATATGCTCCGTATAATGAAGCAGTATCACACGACCAATTGTGCGGTTGTGCTGAATATCGGAACGGCCGTGATTTGGTATAAGTACATCGCCTTCTATAAACACGAAAATGTGTTTTTGTTTTATTTGTTACTTTTATTTGTTTATTTTTGCTTCGCTAGCAGAAATCCATCCCGCAGAAGCCACGTTGACGTTATAGCACGTCGGCTGTTGGTGGTTAATTAGGTACTAGACAGTAGTAACTTGGTACTTCCTCTCTGCTCCTTGCTATCTAGTGTTAGTTATCTAGATGGATTGTTGTGCTTGACCCTATTTTACATACTTTAGTTCTCTTGGAGTATATATTTTTTTGTTTATCCAGACTTCATTATTCCGTTTTGTACAGATCTAGTAGAGTTCACTGATGAGGAAGGATACGGCCGCTATCTAGACCTCCACGACTGCTACCTGAAATACATCAATCTAAAAGGATCAGAGGTACGACTTTCAGCTCAGGATTCTCAGTCATGTGTTTTCTGTTTTAGTAAACAAGATGGACGGTTTATTTTTTAAAGGACTTAATGTCACGCTCTGTTTTTAGAAACTGGAATACGTCTCCTATTTGTCGTCCTTCGATCAGCTCTTTGATATCTCCAAAGACAGGAAGAACGCAGAGTATAAAAGGTGAGTCGCTTTCATCATCTTTTTAATTTTCTTTCTGTAACGGTGTACTATAAGCTATGAATGTGTGAGTAAAAAGTAAGAAAGTAATAGTTTCTGATCCTTCTAGTGTAAGGATTAAAGTACAGTGAGGCACACTGTTTTAGGAAAATAATCCAAGATGATTGCCCGACACAAAGCAGAATTACTGCTTTATACCAATACCAAAGTTGATTATTTTTCTATAAGTGCACATTTTATATTCCTTAGGTACTAGATAGTTGTAACTCGTTACTTCCTCTGTTACTTGTTATCTAGCGTTTAGTTGTCTGGATGGATTGTTGTGGGCAAATTTGAATTCATAAGTGAAAAGCCGGTGGCTTAGTGGTTAGCATGTTCGCCTCACACCTTCAGGGTTCAAGATGGACTGGCACCCTGTCCAGGATGTACCCCGCGTTGTGCCCGATGCCTCCTGGGATAGGCTCCAGATTCCCCGTGACCCTGATAAAGGAGTTAGCGGTATAGGATGGACGGACAACACATCGCATTCATTTTTTTAAAAATTATTTATTTATTATTATTATTTTAACCATTTATTGTTCCATTCGATGTTGTTAAACATATGCAAAACAAGTTCCTGTTTACGTTATCACAGCTATAAACAGTCCACAACACTGGGGACTCCTTCCTTAAGTGTTAAACAAACGTCACCTTGCAGACATCTTCACCACGTGTTACGTTTTTATTGGTTTAGTATTACAACCCCTACGGGATTTTGTGATTGCAGAAATGAATGCAAAATCAAGCAAACTCCACAAATACCCGGAGGAGCTTGCTATTTATTTCATTAAATAATATATTGACGTAGGTTTCCCGAAGTTTCGGGGTGCCAAGACGCATCATGTGACGTCCTCACAACACGCATTCAGCCAAAGACCTCTTTGATTCACTTGCGTTGAACACGAGTACCAGACGAGTACCAACATCGCTACGAAAGAGCACGCAAAACGATTTCATGCAATTTTGCAGATTCAAGTAGTTTTACTTAACAAAAGCACAAAAAATTCAAGTTGCATCACAAATTTAGAAGAAAAACAAACTTTGCATAAGTTTTTAAGTATTAGCATAAGGTTATAAAAGTCCCACTGAATGAGTTGTTACTATAGAAACACCGGCATGTTATGATGAATCCTTCGTAAATAACGAATACAAACCTGCGATCTGTGTTCCCTGTCCAGTAATACCGTCCGAGTTGCGGTTAGAGAAAACTTCTCTGATGATGCTGATTAAGTGTGTAATCATGTGATGTTCTTGGCAGGTATCTGGAGATGCTGCTGGATTACCTGCAGGGTTACACAGACCGAGTGAAGCCGCTGCTGGATCAGAACGATCTGTACGGGAAAGTGCTGATGGACTTTGAGAAGAAGTGGGAGAACGGCACTTTTCCTGGCTGGCCGGTGGGTTTGACTTAAACACAGAGAAACACTGTACTTTTAAAATTGTGGTCATTGTACAAAGCCAGTGTATTGTGATTGATATGCAGGATTGTCTGCTTTATTTTGTATTAGAAAATGTTTATTGTCTTCGAAACAAGGTTTATGTGACTAGTAGGTATCCTTTAATGGGGGAAATATTGTTGAATTGTTGCTGTGTGTGTGTGTGTGTGTGTGTGTGTGTGTGTGTGTGTGTGTGTGTGTGTGTGTGTGTAAAACAGAAAGAGGCTAGCAGTGCTCTGACCCACTCCGGAGCTCATCTGGACTTGTCTGCCTTCTCCTCCTGGGAGGTAAAGCTTGCACTTACTCTCACACACAGCCAATTTCTATCTGTCTTTACACCCTTCAATGACGTTTATTTTATACGTGACCATTGCACATGTATATGGATCCAGATCTGATCGAGACGTATCTCTCTATCTTTTTCGGTCTTTTTGGTTTGTGTGTTTACGTGCAGTGTACCTTTTTTAAAAATGACTGTCATAAATCAAGTGATAACATTTCATTTGAATTCCAGGGTGCAACACAAAACAAATGTAGGAATGGTCAAGGGGTGTGAATACTTATGTAAGGCGTTGTAGCAGATGAGCTAATCAACCAGCAGGTGGCGACATCCGGATTATTTTATTAACAGAACATGTGATTGATTTTAGGAGTTGGCATCACTGGGTCTGGACAGGTTAAAGTCTGCTCTCATGGCTCTGGGATTAAAGTGCGGTGGGTAAGTGTGCGTGTCTGCGTGCGTGTCTGCGTGCGTGTCTGCGTGCGTGTCTGCGTGCGTGTCTGCGTGCGTGTCTGCGTGCGTGTCCGCGTGCGTGCGTAACCATTTCTTACCTGCAGCTGTTTTAAGTCCAGTGGTTTATCCAAATTGTGTGTATACCGTATGTTTTCTGTGTTTAGCACCCTCGAGGAAAGAGCACAGAGGCTGTTCAGCACTAAAGGGAAATCTCTGGAGTCACTGGATCCTTCTCTGTTTGCCAAAAACCCAAAAGCCAAGGGACCAAAGAAGTAGGCATTTCAAATGTTTTTTATTTTTTTTGAATTTCAAAATCCACCTGTGATTTTAGTTTCATACATGGGATACAACATTCAAGACAATCAACAATCTGTTCACAGAGATACAGAGCGTAACAAGGAGATCGGATTCCTGGAGGCCCAGATTTATGAATACGTGGAGGTTTTGGGGGTAAGGATGTGGATGGTTGGGAGATTTGCCTTTCTATTATCATTTTACGCTACTGCTTATGCATAACTCGGGATAACGCACTTTTGGATGGAGTCTAATGTAGATCCCTGCTTGGTCCCCGCAGGAGCAGAGGCAGCTGACACACGAGAACGTCCAGAGGAAGCAGGCTCGGACAGGTGAGGAGCGCGAAGAGGATGATGAAGAGCAGCCCAGCGAGAGTGAGAGCGAAGACGAGGACAACGAGATCATCTACAATCCCAAAAACCTGCCGCTGGGCTGGGACGGCAAGGTAACTGCGGATCCGAGGAGTAATGCAGAAGACATGCTTGATGGACCAATTCGCTAGCCTGGGCTCTGGGGACAAGCACATTACGTACAGATCAGAGATTCAGCTATTGTTTCCTTGTATTTACATTTAGATGCGTTAACCCAGTGGTTTTCAAAGTGGGGGCCGCCAGGGGGCGCCCGGGGGGCCTCAACAATTTTGTGTGAAAAATAAATACATGATTTTTTCCAGTCAAACACACACACACACACACACACACAATCAATTCCTAATGTAATGTTAATATGTAATAATTAATTTAAAAAAAGGGGGGATATATTCAGAAGTCTGTATATTTAATGTGTTTTAAAGATATCTTGCAAATGGGGGCCTCAGTCAAATGTAAATTCCATTTGGGGGGCCTTGCCCTGGAAAAGTTTGGGAACAACATAAAACATGGCACCTTCTGTAGCACCCAATTTTTTGGGTGAGCAAAAGTATAGGAACAGATATTTATTTATAATGTTTGGTTGCATGTCCCGTGCATGCAGTAACCGCAGATGTGAGGTTTTTATTTTGTGTTGCTTTTCCAGGTTGTACCACAGCTTTTTTTTTCAGTTGTTTGTTTTGGGGTTTTCTCTCTCTTCAGTCTTCTGTTCAGGAGGTGAAATGCTGCTCAACTGTGTTAAGGTCTGGTGATAGACTTGTCCACTCTAACCCCCCCTCCTTTCTGCTTTCTATATGAGAAAATGAAAGCTGAAATTCTTCTGTCGCCTCGTATTCATCTTTAGAAACCCAAATGTCTTAAAAATAATTGCAAAGAATCAAATTGGCCGTGCTGTTCCATTACATTCAGAGGGGACTATAGTAGTTATTGTATGTTGGTTATAAATAGCTGTGTTATGGCGTGTTGTAGTTTTTATAATGCATGCTCATACCGGGTTTATTTATTTATTTATCTATCTTCTTTCTTTAGCCAATTCCGTACTGGCTATACAAGCTCCATGGCCTAAACATCAACTACAACTGTGAAATCTGCGGGAACTACACATACAGAGGACCGAAAGCCTTCCAGAGACACTTTGCAGTGAGCACTTATTTCCTATCTTCCTTCACTGAAGCAGCAATATACTGCTTTTAATTTCAAATAAGTGATTCATTTTAGAAAAGTCACCTAAAGAGATTACTGTGCTTTATTTCTGCTGAGTATATCAGAGGGCTTATGGTGATACTGTAGAGTGTATTCAGCTTTAGTGTCGTCAGGCAGCATATTTGTGCTTCAGTTATAAGAAGATTGTGTTATTTCTTCTAGTTTAATTCATCTTCAAGCACCTACTGGACAATCCAAAGTGAGAACAGGTGCCGCGGTACATTACATATTAACGAAATTCTTCATTCATGCCTGCTTAAATTCTTTCATGTATTCACATTTTTTCGTTTTCCTTACATATGACTATTTTGCTGTTTCATACATGTTGATGTAATTTAAATGGTCTGCACTTATATAGCCAAACTGCTTTACACTGTGTCTCATTCACACACACTCACACACCAATAGTAGCAGAGCTGCCATGCAAGGTGCTAGCTTGCCATCTGGAGCAACTTGGGGTTCAGTGTCTTGCCCAAGGACACTTCGGCATGTGGAGTCATCCGGGCCGGGATTCGAACCGCCAACCCTACGATTAGTGGACAACCCGCTCTACCACCTGAGCCCCAGCCGCCAGTATTTAGCTGCAAATGAAATGAAATCTAACGCAGCTGTTGTGTGTAATCTAAGATTATTACATAATAAAAAATGGTTTCTGTCTCTTGCAGGAGTGGAGACATGCGCATGGCATGCGCTGCTTGGGCATCCCTAACACCGCTCACTTTGCCAACGTCACCCAGATCGAGGACGCAGTGTCCCGTAAGTCCAATCACAGACCATTTCTAACTGTTTAAAATAGATACAAGCGTTTAACATGTCCTTGATGAAGGGGTTGCGTTTAGATGAACGTGTGTGTGTGAGGTGAAATATTGATCTTCTACTACAGACCTCCTGAATGTAAATTTGTTTCTCAGCCAGAAGTAAAGTCGAATTTTAATGCCTAGTTACTCCCAGAAGGGAAAAGAGAGAAAATCTGGACTCTGTTTAAACGGTGGTACAGGAGAATCATGGATAGTTAACACCTGGTATCTGATTACAAACTGAAATGATTAGGCTTAGGTCTGTTTCACTACAACATAATCAAAGAATGCCATTCCCTGTGTGATGAAATCACACTTGGTTAGCAAGGCTTTAGGTAGACTGACCCAGTCAAAGCCCTCTTCGATTCACGTGCATCGAACATGAGTACAGCTAAAAGGTCTCATTTACCAACACACATCACTGTGAAATTCTGTGCAAAACAGATAGCAATTTCAGTAGTTTAATACAAAAAAATTAAGCAAGTTGCATTGAAAATGTAAACAAAAAACAAAACAAAAAAATGCCTCAGCGTTTTTGACGCAACTATCACAAACTCTAATTATAAAAAACTGTTTATAAGCAGAAAAACCCAATTCCCCCCCCCCACCACCCCAACATTTTTTTTATATCTCACTATTTGCCAGTAATGAGCCAAAGCGACTTCTGACAGGTTTTCCCAGACCACCACCACCACACACTTGCAGTTAAATTGTCCATTTATAATAACTGAATGTTTAAGACAGTCATGCTTATTGAAATTCCAGAAGGGACATGTAATGAAGATTGCTGTCTTTTTTTTTTTTTTTTCCCCCTCCCTTTTGTCTTTTAAATAGTTTGGTCAAAGCTGAAGTCCCAGAAGGCATTAGAGAGGTGGCAGCCGGACACAGAGGTGAGTTATTCCGTTACATCCACTAATCACAAAGGAACGGATTACTACTACAGGCCCAACCCCCCCTTTTTTACCGTCATCGTTCATCCGCCCGCTGTCTCTTTCAGGAGGAGTATGAAGACTCCAGTGGAAATGTGGTCAACAAGAAGACCTATGAGGATCTGAAGAGGCAAGGGCTGCTTTAGATCATCAACTAAAGACACCATTTCAGAAAGACATGCACCGTAGAAAGCAACCTTGAGAACCCCTTATGATTTTACTATTCTATTACTACTCGTATGTATCTTTTGAAAATACATTTGTATGTTTTTATTATTAGAATATTTTCCATTGTGCATTCTGTAAAAGAAAAGAAAGAGGCCGTTATTCATTTCGTTATTGAATAAAGCTTGTTATCAGCGTGTGCATTGTTTTTGTGAAACAGAAAAATATATACTCAGGTGATCAACAGGGGTATCTATTACAGACTCTGATATATAGACTGCATTTTAAATGAAGGTGTTTCTGACTGCTTACTTTGGACTTTTGGTGAGCAAAAGTAATGGAACATGGAATGACCCTTATTATTCGGTTGCATCAAGTCCACTGACCTCACCAAACTGTTTCATTTTTCTTTTGTAATGCTTTCCCAGGCTTGTACGGCAGCTTCTTTCAGATGTTTGTTTTGGGGGGTTTCTTTACTTTCAGTTTCCTCTTCAGGAGGTGATTAAGATCTGGTGATTGACTTGGTCAGTCTAAAACCTTCCACTTTTTGCCATTGATGAATTCCTTTGTCCAGTTGGCAGTGCTTTCTGGGTCGTTGTCTAGCTGCATGATGAAGTTCCTCCCAGTTAGATTGGATGCATTTCTCTATAAATAGGAAGACATTGTTTCTGTAAACTTCTGAATTCATTCTGCTGCTACAATCATGAGTTACATCATCAATAGGAGATTAGTGTGACTGTTCCAGAAGCCATGACACTACCTCCATCATGCTTGACTGATGAGCTTTTATAGTTTGGATCATGAGCAGATCCTTTCTTTCTCCACACTTTGTCATTTCTATCACTTTGATAGATGTTAATCTTGGTTCCAGAAATTTTGTGGCTCCATGTTTTTTTTTTTTTTTTGTGAATTCCAATATGGCTTTCTGATTCTTACTGCTGATGAGTGGTTTGCACCTTATGATATGACCTTTTTATTTCTCCACTTTAAGTATTTTTCGAATGGTGGATTCTGATGTCTTCACCCCTGCCCTGTGGAGGCTATGGGTGGTCACTAACTGTTCTTTTTGGGGTTTTTCTCATAACTCTCACAATGTTTGTCATCAACTGCTGTTGTTTTCCTTTGCTGACCTGTTCCATGTCTGGTTTTTAGTTTGTTGTATTGCCTCTGCCCAATGCTTGTGCAATGCCTCTGATTTCCCCTCAGCTTCTAAATGGCCTTCTTTTTTACCATAGACAGTTCTCTGGTCTTCATGCTGGTTTATCATTTTTAACAACTGCAGTCTGCATTGGTGAAACCTAGTGCTCAAACCACGAGTAGAGCTATCAATTCCTTAAACAATCAATATAACATGGCACACCTGGGCAGCAAGAAACACCTATCAGTCACATGTTCCAATATTTTTGATCACTTGAAAAAAATGAGTGGATTTAAAAAAAGGTGCCATGTTCGAAGTTGTTTAACACATGTAGATGTAAATAGATATAACAGCTGAAAATGTCATCACCTATAACTTATAACTTAAATATTTTTCCATCCATTTTCTATACTGCTGGATCGTGGGGAACTTGGAGCCTGTCCCAGGGAGCAAGAGGCACAAGGTGGGGTACACCCTAGATAGGGTGCCAATCCATTGCAGGACACAACTGTCCATACTGTATGAACGTGTGTGAGATTGTTCCCTGCGATGGGCTTCCACCACGCCCTGTGCCCCCTGGGCACCAGCACATGATAAGTGGCACAGAATGTGGATAGATCTAAAGCTGTTTAGTATGAGAGAGATACAACAACAGAAGAAATCAGGATGGGGCAAATACTTTTGCGCAACACTAATCTCTGTTAATTAGGAATAAACATTAAACCCTAGACTATCAGAGGATTATTCATTAGAAGTCCATGAGTTCAAATCCCAGAACTGCTAAATTGCTGTTGCTGCTGGGCCTTTAACTGGTCAGGTGTAACACCTCTGTATTTATTGTCAAAAAGCTCTATTTTGGTTTCATCAACCATAGAACCAGATCGCATTTGAAGTCCCAGTAGTGTCTGGCAAACTGAAGATGCTTGAGTTTGTTTTTGGATGCGAGTAGAGGCTTTTTTTCTTTAAACCCTTCCAAAAAACTTGTGGTGATGTAGTTGACTTCGGATTGTAGTTTTGGAGAATTTGTGACCCCAAGACACAACTTCAGCAATTCTCGAGTTGTGATCCTTGGAGATTTTTTAGCCACTCGAGCCGTCCTCTTCACAGTGTGTTGAGACAATATAGACACACGTCCAATTCCAGGTTGATTCATAACATTTCCAGTTGACTGGAACTTCTTAATTATTGCCGTGATGCTAGAAATGGGCATATTCAATGTTTGTGCTA
This sequence comes from Noturus placidus, assembly GCA_022414735.1. Taxonomy (NCBI): domain Eukaryota; kingdom Metazoa; phylum Chordata; class Actinopteri; order Siluriformes; family Ictaluridae; genus Noturus; species Noturus placidus. The sequence goes on along the minus strand of JAFFST010048879.1, from coordinate 41,689 downwards.
TTTTCTTATAGCCACTTCCCATTTTGTGAAGCTCAACAACCTTTTGCATCACAGTTATATTCCTTGATCTAACCCAGTGTTATGAATGACTAAGGGAATTTGGCCTTTGTGTTACATCATATTTATACCCCTGTGGAACAGGAAGTCATAGTAAAACAATTTCCTGTTCCTAGTCACCCAGATGTACTAAAAATGTTTAAATATCGATGGAAATATACTTCAAATATATTTTCTCATATGAATTCATAGTGGTGCCAATAATTGTTGCACACCTACATGTAACATTTTTTATATATATATATAAAACCTGTGTTTTGTTTGCAATTGTTTGATATCCATGAGAGCAGAGTATTTTTGTGAATTTTTTGAACAAAAGATAATTTGACAGGAAATTGACAGTTGTTCACAGCCTTCTTTGCTCATATTTACCAAGGGTACCAACATTAGTGGACGGCAGTGTATCTGTGAATCATTTCTTGCCCTGTTGGGTTTCCAATCAGTCTCAGAGTTAGCATTAGGGTAGGAAATGTCAGCTACAAAACTCATTTTGATAAATATTGATCATTTGGATTAATCAGAATGTTTCTGATTGCTGTGAATTGTTTACCTCTAATTCAGGGGTGTGAAACATATGGTCTGTGGCCCGATAAAAGTTCAACTCTGGCCCATCAAATGAATTTTCAATCCATGTTCCAAACCAAAATCGATTTTGGCGACCACAACAGAATAGTACGATTTTCAGGAAAAACTATCTAGTTTCTGTTATTCTACAATATGTAAATCTTTATTAGCACGCTAAACATTTGGTGCTGTAATCATAGCTAATTTAGGGGTTCACAGCAACTGGAGTAAATATTGCAATATGCAATCACAACTTTTACATTATTTGGAATTTATTTGTATAATCAATTGCAGTCTGTTCGTTTGTTATAGTTTTCAGATAAGTAACACATTCATGAGGAGTTGTTGATGTATTTATTAATGGTCTGTATTAATCGGGGTTTGAATTCTGCCTCCGCCCTGTGTGCGTGGAGTTTGCATGTTCTCCCCGTGCTTCTGGGGTTTTCTCTGGGTTCTCTGGTTTCTCCGGCATTTCCATATTGTCTGTAGCGTGTGAATGGGTTGACACCCTGGACAGAGTCTCCCCTGCCTTGTGCCTGTTAGTTAAAGCAAATTGTTGATGATTTAAAGCCATTTTGAGTAGCCAATCCGCCTATAGACAGGATTTAGGAGGTGGGAGGAAACCAGAGAACCCTGAGGAAACCTTTAAAAAGATGCAAAATTCTACACAGAAAGTAACAAAAGCTCGAGGAGCCTGGAGCTGAAATGCTAAGTGCAGTAAGTGTTTAATGATTTATGACTGTGTATTCAGTTTCTGACTGAAACTGCCAACTTCTCAGCGCGCACACACACACATCTTGGTTTATAGTGCTGCGTCTTGGTTATGCAATAAAGTGGATGAGCTTTCAGCGCTCCTTTGTGCATTGCCTTGCTGCACTGAAACTGCTGACAGCAGCTACAATCTTTCCTGCAGCCGTGCCAGCTCAGGCAGAATTATACTGGAACTCAGCATAATGGATAAATTCAATCATATTCTCACTAAATATAGTGTGAACACCTAGCTAACCCCTAAAATGCCAACCGCACATTATGAAAAAAAAAAAAAAAACCCACTCTGGCACTTTGCTTCTGTAGAACTCAATAAAAAAAATCTTGTATTGGTAGCATTACTTGTATTGTTCTCTACTTGATATATCACTTTGTTTGTATTTCCTCTTTGGATAAAAGCGTCTGCCAAATTAATAAATGTCAATGTACACATTTTCATGTGACAACACTGAAGAAATGACACTTTGCTACAATGTAGTGAGTGTACAGCTTGTGTAACAGTGTAAATTTACTGTCCCCTCAAAATAACTCGCACAGCCATTAATGTCTAAACCGCTGGCAACAAAAGTGAGTACACCCCTAAGTGTACAAGGTCTCAGGTGTGAATGGGGAGCAGGTGTGTTAAATTTTGTGTCAACGCTCTCACACTCCCTCATACTGGTCACTGGAAGTTCAACATGGCACCTCATGGCAACGAACTCTCTGATGATCTGAAAAAAAGAATTGTTGCTCTACATAAAGATGGCTTAGGCTATAAGAAGATTGCCAAGACCCTGACACTGAGCTGCAGCGCGGTGTCCAAGACCATACAGCGGTTTAACAGGACAGGTTCCACTAGAGTTTATTCTACTAAGAGGGGATAATGGTAGCGCTGCCCATCTTTGAAAGGCTGACTTCATGTATGAGATTAAGGGTGTAAAATTCGCCGCCATTAATGCAGAATAGAAACGGCTGACATTAACACTGAGATATTTGAATTTTGAGTGCTCCAAATAAAAAGGTATTTCAGTCTGTTTTATTTTTAGGCCAGATTGGTTTATGGGTAAACATTCACTTTTTGGTAGGTTCAGTTTATACCCTGAAAATTCCCAGAAGGAAGCCTCTTCTAAAGATGATGCACAAGAAAGCCCACAAACAGGACACACACCCCACTACAACTTCATAAAATTCTAATTCTAAATTCTTGACTCCCTGCCATAGAGACAGCAATGCACAATGACATCATAAAATTCTTGAAGATTCAACAAAGGGAAACCCCCCATGAAACATCCATCCATCCATCCATCTTCAACCGCTTACTCCTTTTCAGGGTCACAGGGAACCTGGAGCCTATCCCAGGAGGCATCGGGCACAAGGCGGGGTACACCCTGGACAGGGTGCCAGTCCATCGCATTAAAACGTTTTTTTTGTTATCCTGAAAAGCTGAAAAGTCTCTCGCAGCCCAGCCAGGAGAAGCCACATTGTTGTGGAAATTAGACAATACTTGCAGACGTGTTCTCTGAAGGTCATAAACAAAATGGCTGCCTCCAAGAGCGCAACAAGCGCAAGTACTAGTATTTCAAAAGTGGAATATTTCAAGTGCTATTTCTCAACCGATACAGATGGGAAGAAGTTAAAGGGGAAGAAAACAAAGAAAAAACACCGTAATCTCGCCGGAAGAGGCTCAGATGGCAAGGGGAGTAGAAGAACTCGACACGATTCTCCTGATAGTTCTCCAGTACGGAGAGTACGCCACGACTCCCCTGATCTTTCGCCTAAGAGGACGACTCAACACGATTCTCCCGATCTCTCGCCCAAGAGAAAGTCTTGCCACATTTCTACTGATAGTTCTCCAGTACGGAGAGTACGGCACGACTCCCCTGATCTCTCACCCACAACAACGTCACACTTCGATTGTCCATACCTTTCACCTCCCAGACACAGAGCAGACACCAAACACAGACGACATGACTCCTCCTCACCTTCTCCTCCACGAAGAACACAAAAACGCCATCATAAATATTCTCCACAGAGAGAAAAGTCCAAATCCTCTTCAACTAGATGTGTGACAGACTTAGACCTGTCCCCAGCAAGAAGACACCAGAACACCTGATGGGACTCAGACCTGTCTCCTCCCAGGAAGAGGCCACAGAAGAAGCGTGGATCAGACTCTGATCTCTCTCCTCGTAGAGCTCGTGCTCCTGATGTACAGATGGGGCCTCAAATGTTATCTGGTAGAGCTGCTGGTCAGGTGTCTTCTGAAACCCTGAAGAAAGAGCAGGAGGAAATGCGCAGAAGAGAAAAACTCATCCGCCAGCTAGAAGAGGAGTCCCGTCATGCACAGACTATTTTTAGAGATAAAACAGGAAGGAAGCATGACCTGGAGTCTGAGCGGGCCGAGCAGAGAAGGAAAGCAAGGGAGAAGGCAGAAAAGGATGAGAAATATGCGCAGTGGGGCAAAGGACTGATGCAGATTCACATGCAGCGGCAGGATGTGCTCGATGCACTCAGAGCGGCTCAGAAGCCATTGGCTCGTCACATTGACGATGGAGACCTGAACAAGATGCTGCGAGAGCAGGAGAGATTAGGAGACCCAATGGCTGCTCTTCTGTGCAAGAAGAAGAAGAAGAAGAAGAAAGCAAAAACCAAAGGAATCAAAGAGAGACCTCTTTACCAGGGTCCACCTCAACCCCCAAATCGCTTCTACGTCATGCCGGGATATCGCTGGGATGGAGTACACAGGTCCAATGGGTTTGAGCAGAAGCTCTTGAACAGCAGATAAGAAAGCAGTGCAACAGGAAGCATACAAATGGAGTGTGGTGGACATGTAGATGCACATCAGGATCTGAGTGTGTGTAAGCATGTGTGTGTTGTTCTAATTCACCAGCATGGACCAGGTTATCTGAATGGACCTGCTGATGAAAATGCCATTAGTGTTATCAACCAAGATGATCGACCAAACTACATGCAGTGCATTTTGTGAGGACTTCAGCAGTTGTATATGTGTATCTGGATTATTTTGTGAGGTTTATTAATGTTGTGTTTTATTAACTTTTTATGTCAAATGGTTTTTAACAAATGATCAGTTCAATTCACTAGAGCATGTGTACTTAATGCACATTGTGTTCAGTGAAGGATGTTTTTCTTGGTAAATATAATAGAAAGTAACTCTATATAAGCACAAGGGGGTGCTCTTCACCAAGTATAGTACTGTTATGGCCTACTCATTGTCTAGGTCGTGTTCTGTTCACTACTTGTTCTAGCAGAAATTAACATTTGAATTGATCAGTCTTGAATGCATCTATGTTATAGTACAAGTGCAAATACAAAATGGAGGCAATGTAAAAGAGTTTTTGAGATTTGGCCTATTTATTTTATATTTGTTAAGATCATTAGGTGTCCGTTGATATTTCACCAGTTTTTGTAAGCCATTCTATTCTTGGGTCAAAATGACCAGAACGTAAAGAAAGGGGTTATAGCAGATGCCCCCAAAATAATTTTTTCCTGTATTATGTTCAGTAGAGAATACTAAGCAATCACATAAAGTTCAACATTTGGGAAATATAATATGGTTTTGTTTTGACCCAAACAGAACACGAGGGTTAACAAGTGTTTTGACAAAAATATATAATTTATGCGATTGCCCAAATGTAGCTGACCAACCAAAACAAGATATGTAATGTAAATCTTCAGGGATGTCACAGATACGTACACTGGTGTTTGTGGTTTAGGACACAGTGTGACTTAAGGTTTGTTCATGTTTATAGATAACATTAGCGGTGTAGCCATCTTAGACAACTGGAGGCATCATTTTTTCAGCACACTTTGGTATCATTCCACCATTAAGGCTCCACCTCCACAAATTTGTATCAGAACACTACTGATTTATATTATAACTTGTATCTAACTTGGATTTACTTTTCTTTTTTTTTTTTTAAACAATTCTAATTTATGAGTGAATATATAAATGATTAATAATAATGTTTGAAGCAGGTATATGAAAATTACAGCATGGTATTAGAGAAGATTTCGGGTGACAGATTTCCATTGCTTACAGTACATTAGACTTCAATGAAAGATGCAAACTTCACACATTAAATTTTTGTGATTGACTAAAAAAAAAAGTCCAGACTAAGGTCATGGATTACTGAAACCATGTCCTGTGGTCTGATGAGACCAAGATAAACTTATTTGGTTTAGATGGTGTCAAACGTGTTGCGGCAACCAGGTGAGGAGGACAAAGACAAGTGTGTCTTGCCTACAGTCAAGCATGGTGGTGGAAGTGTCATGGTCTGGGACTGCATGAGTGCTGCCGGCACTGGGGAGCTACAGTTCATTGAGGGAACCATGAATGCCAACGTGTACTGTGACATACTGAAGCAGAACATGATCAGTATGCAGGATTCCAGCATGATAACGACCCCAAACACACCTCCAAGAGGACCACTGCCTTGCTAAAGAAGCAGAGGGTGAAGGTGTTGGACTGGCCAAGCATGTCTCCAGAACCGAACCCTATTGAGCATCTGTGGGGCATCCTCAAACGGAAGGTGGAGGAGCACAAGGTCTCTAGCATCCACCAGCTCCGTGATGTCATCATGGAGTGGAAGAGGACTCCTGAAACTGTGAAACCTGTGAAGCTCTGGTGAACTCCATGCCCAAGAGGTTAAGGCAGTGCTGGAAAATAATGGTGGCCACACAAAATATTGACACTTTGGGCCCAATTTGGACATTTTCACTTAGGGGTGTACTCACTTTTGTTGCCAGCGGTTTAGACATTAATGGCTGTGTGTTGAGTTATTTTGAGGGGAGCAAATTTACACTGTTACACAAGCTGTACACTCTCTACTTTACATTGTAGCAAAGTGTCATTTCTTCAGTGTTGTCACATGAAAAGATATCATCAAATATTTACAAAATGTGAGGGGTGTACTGACTTTTGTGAGATACTGTAAATCTAGGAAACACACTATTTCGGTCAATTCAGTGTATCCTTGCTAGTCGTAAAACAACATTAAGCCCTGATTAGATTCTGACAATTAAAGCTAGGTGTTGGTTTTCAGTCTTTATTTATGAATCAGTTGAGTCACTCACTATCAGCACATTAAGGTTACAAGGAAAGATGAGCTCACACTCTACCAGCAGAGTAAAACACGTTTTAAATCAGAGATCCTAATAAAAGTTATATAGAGACAGCCTATAAAATAACAAGGGTGCCCTTGCAACGTTAGCCCTAGTAAATCTCATTAATGTTCAGACAGAGGTCAGAGGGAACAATAAACCTTGTTCATCAAACCATGCTGAATACAAAATGAAACATTAGGTTTATAGGGTTTGTGCTAAAACATGATAAAATCGAATCATTCATTGGTTTGTTCCAATCACAATAGCCACTGCTCTTTCTCCTTACTAAATTGTTCAGCCCACTTCTTGGTGAGCTCCAGGTAAAGAGCAGGCTCATGAGGCTTGTAGTCCAAATATAGACGAGTAGCAGTCTTCTTGGGTACGGCTCGTTCGATCTGCGTCCCTTCGTGCCACTCGTTAAATGAAGTGATTGTAATGATGTCCGGCCTCACCGACAGTGCTGCCTGCAACGAGGTCTCATAATAGCGTCCGTTGACTCGGTTACGCGTGTTGTGGTTGTTCCACGGCCGAACAGCAGTGTCTACGTAACCGGGCCCAGCACTGGGCAGGAAAAGCAGGTTGTTTCCATCGCAGAAATCTTTGATGGTCTTCCAATTCTGATGAGAGGAGCCATATGAAAAGCCGTTGGATGCAAAATAGGTGTACATACCATTGAAGCCACCTGCTAAGATGTCGTGCTTGTGTCGTTCTTCCACGACAAGGCCGATGAAGATCCCGTCGTAAGGCGTTCCTCGCAGGCTGTGGGAGCCTCGCTTGGTAAGTAACTCAGCCCAGGATTCAGACGGGGTCAGGTACGAGTCATACACATAGAACAAGGGGAGGATTTGCCCTGTGCTGGACTTGAATCTGTAGAAAGCATGATGATTTCCATATCTGTGTGGAAACCCCCCCCCAAAAAAAGATGCAGCTTTATTAATATTATTACCAGCTTCATTGCCGCGATATACACATTTTTATAGTCCTTTGAAATCAGTTAATTTTTCTCAAGAGGTCCCAAGAGCACGTATCAAGAGTGTAGAGTCGAGTATGGCTTGCATATTAATCTTCATAATTAACTTCAGTGGTGCCCTAGATTTATTTTGCAATAAAAAAAATCTGACTTTTTTTCACGTTGGTTAACAGTTTCCAATATTAACCTATATTAATCTACCTAAAGAAAGCGATCTACCTAAACACTAATGGTAAATGGCACACTTATATAGTGCTTTTATCCAAAGCGCTTTACATTTCATTCACCCATTCACACTCACACACCAATGGTAGCAGAGCTGCCATGCAAGGTGCTAGCTTGCCATCGGGGGCAACTTAGGGTTCAGTGTCTTGCCCAAGGACACTTCGGCATGTGGAGTCATGCGGGCCGGGATTCGAACCGCCAACGCTACGATTAGTGGACAACCCGCTCTACCTACTGAGCCACAGCCGCCCTAATAGCACTGTCAACACTGTCACGCTTGTCATTGCGAACATCATTAACTGGCTGCGCCGAGTCTGATGTGACTCAGCAGGATGGAACTTTAAGTCTAGTGATTGCTGATTGAACATCGCTGGAAAATGGTGAGTGAGGAAAAAAACTCTTGCTTTGATTTTTAGGCGCCACAAGTGAAACCTGACAGAGCGTTATCCCTTATGTTTAATATTGTAGATTTTTTTCTCTCTCCTTAAATAAACACTGCTGTAACTGTGCTAGAAGTGTTTTCCTTGTGATGTCCACAGTTGTGACGTACACAACCGCTAATGTCTAATAGAAATCACAAAAATACAGTATGGAGAAATAAATTAGCACCAGAATCTCTAAACGCATCACGAATGATTTCAAAACAAAGGAAAAGGAGTTTTGCTTTAAATGTAGATTCATTGCTGATACTTATTACCCTCAGTCTGTGTTCAGATTTCTTTGTAAGATGGCATGCACAGAGGGGTGCCGAGAGATTGGTTGTAATATCTGAGATCTAGAAATTCAACACTCAGATTATACCAACCCAATTTCCATCCATCTTTTTTCAGAACCTCTTATCCTACACAGGGTTGAGGGGGAGCCTGGAGCCTATCCTGGGGAACTCGGGGCACAAGGCGGGGGACACTCTGGACAGGGTCCAGACCCATCGCAGAGCACGATCCAACTCAATTTCTTTTTGTAAAATGACTAGATGAATAATTTTCTAAACTCTTCATGCGACCTTCTTCAGAAAGCTAGAATGATGCAACAGAGGCAAGGTTGCTAAACGTATCAATGGTTAACCAATTAAAAAAATTACATCTCAACATAGACCTATAGCAGTATCCTCTATCCAAAGGATATGAATGATATATTAAAGATATGCATTCCGACTGTAAAAATATTAACAATAAAAAATCTATTGCTCCTCAGCTAAAAGGTTATGAGTAGGAATTATCTGACCTTCTGACCTGTGCTATGTTGTGGCTCGGATGTTTTGACCTACTTGTTGATGATGTATTTGATGTTTTCATGCACGCTGAGGTCTGTCCGCTCTCGGTAAGGCTGGATGTGAAACGCCACCTAGACTCAGAACACAGGTTGATGAGAAATCCTTGCATTGGTGAACATCATGCAACACAAAATGGCCCCAATGAGCAGATCCAGGTCAGGTTTCTAGAGCATTAAAAATGAGCCCCAAACACCGCTAGCTATATTCCTGGATTGATATTGAACCAATAGCCCTTGCTAAAATGAATGGTAAACAATGGAATAGCTGTAGGTGAGACCCTGAAGGTCCGACCTGCACTGTGTGAAAGTAGTGCCACTAGAGAAACATGCAAACAACCATACATTTTGATCAATAGATTTTTTTTTTTAAATGTACATAGATTTCATATCAGTGGAATAGAAACCATTGAGATTTATGTAACTGAATCAATTTTTCTGAAGGTGCTTTAACTCTGACAAGAATACACTCCATTTTTCCATGTCAGGAAATTGCAAGGAAGTGATTGCAAGGAAGTCCTTTTCCACATGTGAAGAAGAAGAGAGAGGAATTAGGAAAGCCTTTATTGTCACATACAATAGTAGCTTGTGCTTGGACTGTTTAAGGTGTAGTACAGCAAATTCTAGTCAGGTTGAGTAAGAACCAAGTCAGCAATTTTAGGTTATCTACAGTATGTTCCTCTTGGCTGAAAAAACTCAGTTGGGAGAACATTAGACTAAAGATCTAAAGGTCCACTGGACTAATCCTTGGATTTGGCAATGAATTCCAATTACAAACCCAATACTGAAGATGTTGGGACAGTATGGAAAATGCAAAAAAAACAGAAAGAGTCATTTGAAAATTCAGTTCACCCTGTACACATTATTGACAAATTATTTTTGAAAATATACACTCATTTCAATCGACTGTTTACTGCTGTGTAACATCACCTTTTCTTTTAATAACACTAAGCGTTTGGGTGCTGAAGACAGCATTAATTAAGTGTAGCAAGTGGAATTTTCCCCCATTCATCCATGCATTTCTTCAGCTGTGCAACTGTACGGGATCTTCAATGTCTTATTTTGCACGTCATAATGCTCCACACATTCTCAATTGGAGAAAGGTCAGGACTGCAGGCAGGCCATGCTCGCACCCGCAGTCTCTGCTTACCAACCATGCGCTTGTAATCCATATAAAATGTGGTTTGGCGTTGTCCTGCTCTGGATGGCAGCATATGTTTCTCCAGAATATGTACATATCTTTCTGCATTAATGATGCCCTCACAGATGTGCAAGTTACCCATGCCATGGGTACTGACACACCCCCATAACATGACAGATGCTGGCTTTTTTACAAACACTGATGGTGAGTGGAGCAAATCTGCTTTTTCAACTCGCATATCAGCATCTGTGATGTGAGCTGGAGAGCTGTATTGGGTTCCAAACAGTCACTAACATGATTTTTAAAAAAGGTGCTAGATTTGCTGCTGGGCTCTTTTTAAATTTTTTTTTATTAAAGTTGCTAAAGGGTTAAAACGTCACCAAATCTATCTGCAAAGTTTCTAAGTTGTCAACACTGATCATTGCATTACTATATGCCACACGTCACTGTACACTTCCAGAAATATTTATGTTGGAGTCCTTGCAAAGTCATAAAGAATAAATGGTACATTTGATCACAAGTTGGGTCCAATTATTAAATTACTAGAGAGTATACAAAGTGTTTATTGTGGTGTGTGCATTCTTTAAGACTCAAATGTTTTTGTCTTTACATTACAGTGGTTATTTATGGCGAGCATGGTCGATTATTGATCTGACCTTAGAGAGTTTCTTAGAGAGAATGAGCTGCCAGAGCACTATTAGTGTATTATCTAGGGGCACTATCTAATAACTGTAATGACTGTACACCATCAAAAAAGCTTTTGTTCTGAGGAATGAGCCAGAAAAAAACCCCTTCATGTGCAGTATGGTAAAAAGCACCACATGTTGACTTTAGATAATAAATACTATGTGTTATATTTTGTGACGTTGAATTATGTGTGCCTACAGTGTTTCTCCAAGTAATTAACTTTAACAACTCTTGTGTACCTTGTTAATGTTTCACACGATATGTGCACATGCATGTATACCACACTTAATTGGTGCTGTAGAACAAAGTATATCATCATAAAGACATGAGGAACTTGTAATGGGATTTGATTTGGGAGTTACATTGTTTGACTAATTCCATGAGTCTGTACCCAGGACTCATTGAGGAAGGGTGTCTTCAATGCAGATTTACTTTACTTTCCCTCCTCACTGTGAGCTGATTGCGCAAATTCTAAATGTCCTCTTGCATAATATGTTTACATAACAGGAGATATAGAGACATCCCTGTCCTTAATATGGTGAATGATCAATTCTGATTGGTCAGAAGGTGATGTCATTTAACAAAGGCAAACATAATGTTTTGTAACTGTTCGTTTTCAACCTTAGGGAAGTCTTCAGGACAGTAACAATGTCTCAGTAACATAACAAGCCATGTTTTTGTTTTGTTTCTGTTTTGTTAACTTCAAGAGCCTTCATTGGACATTCCACAGCCTTCAATTTGACTATAAGTGGCTCTAAGTATGACATGCTATTCATTAATAAATTACAATTATAATAGTAAATATCGGCAAATAAACATGTGGTTATATAACAAAACATTTTGAGACGCGGTGCTATTGGGAAAATAATCAAATAAATATAATAAATAAACAACTTCAGTTGCTACGTGTTGGGTTATATTACACCACGCAGTCATTGATTTATTTACTGTAACAGCACATTTCTATTTTGGTAATTGTTTTTTAAAATTCTATTTACCTTTGTTGAAGACTTCCGAGGACCACAGAGACACTAGAATCTCTGAACCGCTTAACTAGCTTTGTCATGTTCTCTAATGCGAGAGAGCTCTAGATCAGAGACAAGAAAATACAAACCAGGGATCCCTTTAAATATAGTAAAGGGGGGAAGGGGGGACACCCACTGATTTTCCACTGTGTCACTGCTGAAATGTCCTTGCAAACTGTTTCCATGGCAATAATGTTTTTTTCCACGTCCTTGCTGTTGCTTGTAGTTGTAAAGGAAGAAATACAGTTCAATCTGGCTTGCCTTCAGGTCCATGAAGGCCACAACAGAGATCTAAAAAAATAAGAAGCCAAAATACACAGTGCCATGGATTGGAACTCTGCGGGCAGAATCCGTCGATCTCTTTCCGTCTTACTCTCTAGACTTTTCCTGTCTTTCTGTGCTCTTCTAAAGCATTTTGCTTGGACACACGTTTACCAAATTAAAGGGTTCGGTTCTCCCTGTGTGTCCGTTGAATTGTCTTCCGGCTCGGCAGGGATAAGCTATTTCATCACTGCGCTTTAAACACACTTTATTATGACTGTATGATCTTTGCAATGCCTATTCCCAACACATTTCAATTTACTGATCATGCTAATTCAATGGCAGTGGGGTGCTGTAAGGTCATTTGTGCGTAATGAACTGTTTTGGTACGTGGGAACGGGATGTTTTATTAATGGTTCATTGTAACTTTTAGAAAATAACCATACATTCACATTTAGGATTATACTACATGCGTCTTTTAATAACTGATTTCTGTCCTTTTGTTTTATCACTGAGGACAATATTGCTGTATTTTAAAAGAATTAATTTTTTTTACAACTGTATATTGATTTGTATAACAATTATGCGGACAACTGTGAAACCAATTTTAAAATATTATCATGAGTATAATATAAGCTAAGAATAGCTTCAAGAAACATGCACTAATGTGAAATGTTCTACGATTTTTAAAGATTTTTTACAGCGACATTTTAAAAAGGTAAACATAAAAAAGAAGTGTTGTCGCTCACCAGTTACCTTGAGACTGTGCCTATGGGCAGCATCCATTACGGAAGGCACCAGATCCTCAGTGGGTTCTCCGTGTTCATCTGCCACACCAGGCGGGTACCAAGAGAGAACGACTACACCTAGAAAATGATGATTTATAGTTCTGTCTTTGTGTCCATGCTGTTTATTTAAGATCTGCATTATTTATTAACTTCTTGCATTTACTTTGGACACAATAAACTAAAACTTCTGCATATGGACTCACACAACTCTGATTTTACACCCAGTACAGTGTTTGGTGATTTGTGAGCTCATTTATATACTGCATTTATTTAAGGACAAAAACAACATAACCATTAACAAATTATATACAGCCCCAAGGTCTAGTGAGAGACATTACTGGCTGAAATACATTCACTGCTCTTGAATAACGGCTTTATCCTAGCCATGGCCATAATCGATCTGGAGCATATCCCAGGACAACTGGGTGAAAGGTGGCAATACACCTTGGATAGAATGCCAGTCCGTTCCAGAAAGTAGGGCCATTTCACCTACTGTGAGGAAGCCGTAGAACCCAGAAGAAACACATGGGAAATGGGGAGCACATGTTGAGAAACTAAGCAAAGACAATAAACCAGGGAACCTGGAGCTGTGAGGAGGCACCACCATGCCACCCATCACTGGCTGACAAAAAAGAAAAAAAAAGTGAAACCTGCTTACCTGCAGCAGCTGCTTCGATTTGTGCCATGTGTGACTCCAGTACATTGGGATCCCTCGAGCTGTAGGGTCCTAGCTCAGGGTAGAAACTTGATGCGATGTCCTCTGGTGGATTGTGCCTTCCTTTGGGGTGACTAGCAGCTATTTTGGGGTCCCAGTGAGGAACGAGGACGTGGTCCCAATGGATGTAACCATGGTCCCCAGGCGGTGCACCATACCACAAATAATAGAAGATGTGAACATCATAGAAAATGCTGTGCTCGTGCCCAGCTTTGGATAAGACGATCTTGGTATCGCTTACGTCCGCATGGTTAGGCACAGGCCGCCGGTCCAGTTTCCCACCCACGAAGGGTACGAGCTCCATCCCTGGTGCAAGATCTGAGAATCCGTCAGTGGGCTTGAGGGTCCGTAAACCCATCATGGTGCCGAAGATGAAAAGAGCGAAGAGGAAGAGGGCCACGCAGAACTTCCTGCGCAGGCGAGTCATTGCTGCTGTCTATGGTGCTGAAAGACGCAGACTTGAAATAATAATAATAATAATAATAATAATAATAATAATAATAATAATAATAATAAAGCGTGTTCAGTTCAAGTTAAGGATTGAGTATGGGTTATTTCATTACTGTACATTGGTGATATACAGTGGTTATATAAAACTTGTTTTCGCACCTTATGTATTATGCTTATAAAGACTATGGATCCACGGACATGTTTGCTGCGTAAATGCGCTTCATGGAATCTATGGAAAAGAAAGTGAAACAGATCTTTATCTCATTCCTGTTCAATCCATCGCACTGCTGTTCCATCCATCCTATTTCAAAATGCCAGTTCGCCTTTTTCAACCTCCATAAGAAGAAAGGCAGGATTTTCCGGACTGTTCTTCATTTCCATCCCACGACTCCTCATTCCTTTGATGCTCCATCATCTTTTTTTTGTTTCATCCGATTAAAAGCTGCTACAAATGTTTGCTTTTTTTTGCCTCTCTTCTTCCTCTTGCCTTAATCTGTTTTGTTTTGAATGTATACAATGACCAGCTCCATAAAGACTTCCGGTCTACTGGTCTATGAAGAGGGTGGCAGGATTTTCTGATGGTTTTTTTTTTTTTTTTGCACGACTATGGACCACAAGCTGAATCCCAATTGACTCGATTCCCCCCATTTAAGTGCACTTTTATAGGGTACTAAATAAAGGGTTCTACGCTCAATGTAGTGCACTTTCTGTCCAGTAGGACGCCATTTGGGATCCCACCATGTTCTTGTTGCTGTCTCGTCACTGGTCCCTCATTGGATGATTCTTCTCTGGAAGGGGCGGAGCTTGAGCATAATCATATGGAAATGAGAACTTTATATTTATTTGAAGAGAATCAAACTACTAACAAACCTGTGGTGCTTAGTATTCTTTAATATTCTTAATTCTGTTAACAAATGATTATAGATTAGACATAACAGTGTATATACAGTGCATCAGTATTGATATGGAATTATAGAATTATATAAGACTTGCACAGTATCTAGGAACTAGCCTATCAAAGCTTTTCTTTTATTACCCTACACCTCACCTAACATGGCATGGCATGTAAGAATATTAAGTGAAGTTCTTTCTGCTAATTTAATATTTTCTTGCTTAGAAAAGTGTTCAATCGGACAATTAATTATTAAAATAGAAATGACACACCATGAAAGACATGAATGACAAGAAATAAACATTAGAAATGTTGTTATTGTGTTACTCTCTAAACATGGCATAAGAGAATGCTGAGGACTTGGAATATAGCATTTGAATCAATGCTACAGAACAATTTGAGCAATCATATTACACCCAAGCACCATTTTCTTACTAATCACATGTCTACATAGCAAAATCCCCAGTGTTGATTTAACACAGTGTTTCATTTACACCCTACAGTGTTTACATAGTCCAGTTGGACTCACATGAACACTCTGGGTGTTAATTCAGCACTAGGGATTTTACTGTGTACTTATTCAATAATGTCAATTTTTTCTTCTTAATTACTTCATAATTCATTTTCACGTCAGGTTTCAAGTCAGGTTCAGGTTCAAATCAAGTCAGGTTTCATGGGATAGTAGGGGTGTGTGATGGCTTCTTATTCACTTGGTAATCTCGCTTCTATTGAGCATGGCCCCACATGGACAGCCTAAATATTCATCAGATTACTGTGGATGGTACTACTTAGAAACCATGAAGATGGACTTGCACTCAAATCTCCATACTTCAACAAAATAGACTTCGTGTGAAAACTATTGTGAATTTCCCGGGGTTACACAATTGCACTGTGCACAAGTACACAGTTATAGAAGGGATTTATTTTTAATCATACTATCCGGTGTCATGCAGATGAGGATGGGTTCCCTTTTGAGTCTGGTTCCTCTCAAGGTTTCTTCCTCATGTCGTCTCGTAGAGTTTTTCCTTTTCACCATCACCTCTGACTTGCTCATTAGGGATACGTTTTTATACTGTATATTTCTGAATTTATACTATATATTTCTGAAAGCTGCTTTGTCCAATGTTAAAAGTGATATACAAATAAAACTGAATTGAACTCATGTCTCTGATTATAAATGTAGATATTTGCATTAAAAAAACATTAGTAACGTTAGTAAAGGGCAGTTGATATGATATGACACTGCTATTAAGCACTGATTCAAATCCACTCTGGAATTTTGGAAAAATCCAGAATGCATTAAGGTTTAGACAGCACTAAAGGGAAGGGATGAGATCTACGCATCTAGTGATGGAAAAAAATTAAGCATTATTGTGACTGTGTTTAAGCAACTGAGAATTAAGCAAATTATTCTGCTAATTATAATTATAACTTTACATTGCCTTTCACGTGCATGTAAAAATGTCCCTTCAGTCCATTTATAAGCTGTCTATGCTCACACAGAAAATAGTGCTTGACCAATGTGATGTCCTTCACACTGAGAATCAGCTTTTACACTCTTCTTACAATAAATAAAAACCTTATTTATAGCAGTAAAATGTAAAGAGAAGAATTTCTGTCATCACAGATTAGTAGTACAAATTGTTCTCTTTACTATGGTGTTATGTAAGGAATAGTTGGTCATGTGATCATGTTGACAACATGTTGTTTCTTTTTTTCAGATTTTTCAGATTGAACTAACTGATGTCCTTGTTATTTTCAAAGCAATCTGGAGGCATTTGCAGATTTGTGATTTGTGATTTGACTCTTCACCTGAGATGAACCCACCATCCCGAACACTGATTCTCATATCATAATTGAATCACTCTATCAGGTTTACTTCTTGAATGGAACTTCAAAACAACTTTATAATCAAGTACCATTTATTAAATAATCAGTCATTAGTTAACGCTGTTTAAGGATGTGTTTTGTGGCCATCACAATGGCACAAGGGTGACAACTGTATAACATTTTGCACCTCTTGCTTAACTCAGTGGATAAAATAGAAATGATTGAAAATGAAATGTCACAATGCCAAATAAATCAACAATTTAAATAAATAAAGGTGTCAATGTTTGTACTACCACCAGGAGGCAGTAAGCTTCAATAAAAAAGAAGCCCTCTCCTATTTTTTTTTTTTTTTAGAATATATTTGTTCTGTTAAAAAAAATTCTTAAAAGTCTTAAAAATATAATACTATTTAAAAAAATGTATTGTAGCAAATTCCCATTTCTTCTTTCCTTCTGATTCTGGGATCTATAGACGTACCAAAGTTTGATTGTTATAAAAGTTGTGAAAGAATCTAATCATCATTGTATGAGCTTTACTTACACTGTCATGAGATGATATACTGGGTCAATGAATGTTATAAAAAGAAAAGGAAATTGTTATATAGTCACACTGTAAATATTAGCATATATTGGTATATCCTGATGTAGTGCATCAACATCGTTTTAAACAGTTGTTATAGCTGTAGGTGTCTTTTTAAACACCAAACACACTGGTAGAAAAATTAAATAAAAAAATGCATTGTTTTGTTAGATGGAGTTCACTTAGCGAGTCGGTTTCTAGGTGTTTCTGTAAATAAATCATTTTCACTTACAGATTTTATCATTGCTTTCCCAGGGAGATTTACAAAAGGTCAGGGACCAAGAATAACTTCAAGCTAAAACCCTGCTTATGAGGTTAGTACAGCATGAAAACACACAAGACAAGGTTTTTAAAAAATAGATTAAATAAAGGCTTGTTGACGAGGTAAGGTCTTTTGTTTCGAACACAGTCAGTGACTCAGATGTTCAGAAAGCCAACAGTTCAGCTGCCACTTGAGCAAGGCCCTTAACCCTCACCTGCTCAGTTGTATCCTGTCTCACTTGGGATAAAAGTGTCAGCCAAATGAGGTAAGTGGAAAGATCATTCCACCACCTGGGTGCCAGTACAGAGAAATCATGACTCATTGTACCTTGTACCTTTAATTATTGACATGCAGATGTATTTCCTCTTCTTGGAGATTGTAAGCCTAGATACCAGTATATATGGGAAATATATAACAGATAATGGACTGTATAGTTTTAAATGCCCCCAGTGAGCTGTTCAGGTGTCTCTGAAATGTCATAGATAGAGCTCTCCAAGGTGCTGAATATGTATACTATTGTCTTCTCACTTTTCTTTTTAATGTTATCTCAGTTATTGTATTGATCCTTCTCTTTCTTTGTCTCTCTCTCTTCCTGAATTTTGTATCTCTTTCTTTTCCTCCCTCTGTCCCTCGTCACATTAGGGAACAATTAGGATCAGTTTTATTGGCCAAGTAAGAATCACTTACAAGGGATTTGACTCAGCAGTTTCTAACACTGGAAAAAGCAAGAATGAAGTTGTATAAAAGAAACGTTAAATAAAAAAAAGTGATTCGAATAGAATACTCTTCAAGCATTGAAAGTGCAATAGAATTTACATTTGATTTTGTATATAAATCCTATTTAAAATATGATATGCCTTTAGACAGTTGCGTCATAAATCTTCTTAGGTTTAAGCATGATGCTGAAGCGTGAGCCCTGATGGACAGGAAACTGAAGTCAGATTATGACTGAGCTTGAGCGTTTCACACCACCATTTAAATTATTGATTATGTACTGGTTCCATGGGGACTTTGGAAGAGCACTGAGCTGACATCTTTCCTTTTAGGATGCTTACCTGATGTTCAGTCTGTTGTCATTGGTGTTGTGTACACACACATATAAACATGCACAAACATATATAACTAATACATGTATACATAATGTTACATACTGTAGAATACAAGGGGGGTTGGGGGGTATAGAAGATATGTATTTCTATAAAAGTGTCCACACAAGTATAGAAATATCTAACAATGGTGACATTTGCTTGGTCTGTGTGTGTGTGTGTGTGCTTGTGTGTCTGTGTGTGTGTGTGTGTGTGTGTGCACGCATGCGCACTCGTTTCCACGTGCCGAATCATTGTCCTCAGCCATCTCTGACTGACTCAGGTCACATCAAGACCTCCTTCTTAGTAGCCATTGGGGGTGAGAGCAATTCGTCTCCATGGAGATCTCCATAGTGATTCTACAATTGACTCATTTGAATGCGGCCTACCAAATGCAACCAGCTGCCTGGTGTAATCACCGCATAGAATATAGAAATGAAGCTTAAATTACTGCATATACATTACTGAGCACTCCATCCTTTGTTTTTTATGCTTTGGACCATTGCATTTTACTAGCTTACCGTCTTAACGTGCATAAAGTTCAAAATACAGCTTATCACTTACATTGAAGAAGCGGTAGCTTAACAGTTAAGTGTCTGCACACGGGAATGGAGGGTGCAAGCGTGGCATTGTTAAGTGTTTGAGCAAGACCGCTAACCACGATGAACATTTTTGCAAGGTCCGCACTGCAGAAATGTGTCATAGTTCATATATTACAATGACAAATATGTAATACATCATTTGCTAATTTGTAATCTCTGTTGTATTATCCTTCCATAAACTGTTCGGACTCCAGTTTATTTTTTTATTGGGTTAAATATTTTTGGTTTACAAGACAGACTTAATAACCTATTTATAGCTGAGTTATGATTATTACATGATACTATGCTGTTAATACAATACTTAATAATGAGGTTTAACATGTTTGTAGTACGCTATTAATGAGTACGCTACACGATACAGCATCTTAAAATTGAACTGACATTAATTATTTATTTATTGCCACCTAAGGAGGTTGTAGCCTAATCCGTTCAGCTATTATTACTGCAACTAGCAATGTTATAAGTAGTCTACATGTAAAAAAAAAACAACAACAAAAAAAAACTGTTTATATATGTTTTCCCTCATAAACACTTACATTTATATTCTGTGTTTCTGCATATACTCAGATATTTATATGATAGCTACGGTATGACAGTTGCATATCTCTCAACAAAAAGTTACATTCTGTTAACGTAGGATCTCAAGAGAGGTAAGCGAATTAGAGAATAAGGACATTATGTCTATGGGTCAACCTTAAGTGACCTCCTCAGCTGCTCTGAGTTCAGTTGAGAACCATTCTGATTGGTTAGTCTTGGAATACAAGTTCAAATTGATAACTAGAGATGCTACGTGAGGTAAATAAATAAATAAATAAATAAAATAAAATAAAATTAATTAAAAAACATTTCTGAGGTCCAGACTTTGGTGTCTGTATAGCTAGTTAAAGCCAAGCTTCTAACCCTCAACTGCTCAGCTGCAGTATATCATTTGATTGTAGGTTATATGAGATGAAAGAGTCTACCAAATCAATAAGTGTAATGTAATGTACAAAGCACTCTATGGTCATGCCCTAATATACCTGCTCACACTCACAGGTCTTCTCTTGAGTTGGTTCAGGTGAATTTACATTAACCAGCTAAGTAAACTCGCTAAACTAGCTAGCCAATAATGTAGTTTTCTACTCCAAGTTGTTGCCATTTCAAGTTTGAATACAATGTTATTAACTTTTTGTTTGAAGAACTGATAGATACACAGCTTTCTACATTCTTGCCAGACAACATTCTAGGCACCTTCACTTTAAGCTAATTGTCTAGTCACATTATCTAGTGTATCAGTGTTTTATGTTAACAATGGCAGTTTGTTAATAGCTTCTGTTACTTTATTTGTAGATTTTCATGTGTTGGCAACAGAAACTTCAGATTAGAGTTCGAACGATTAATTGGTGTTGCCTGGAACTACCGGTTATCCACAAAAAAAATGGATCCAAAAATCCACACTGATAGTTTTTCTATGTTGTGTCCGTCATGGGAGCCGCTGAGAAGGGTCCGCTGTCATTATACAGTACGAGAGCGACCTCTACAGATGAAATAAAAATGATCACTGACCAATTTTGTTGTGCTATTTAAAGTATTTTTTGATTATTTTTTTGATGTCTCTATTTTTATTTCTTATTTGCAGTGTTCCATTTTGGTTCAGTTTGGATGTACATCTTTTATTACTTTAATATTTATTAATAGTTAACATATATTAACATTTATTATTTATTTCATTAAAAAAAGTACAGTACATTTTCATGGTACTGTTTATTTTTGTAATAAACTTCAGCAGTATTTTGAGCAGGTACTGCCCAACTTTTGTTATTGGTATCGGTAAAATCCACTGTCTATCGACCTCTGCTTTACATGAGAGAAACCACTACGTATGTACTTGGACTTGGATGATTGTTTGGACACTGGATAACCACCAGGGGCACTGAGAATCTGCCAAGACCTTCCAACAAAGTGATGCAGTGATGCATGATGTGCAATAAATACAATTGTCATATAGCCGTCTGTCTCTGAAACTTTTCCCACTAACTGTCCCTGGTTCTGAATGACAGGGATCACCGATGGTTTACACAGAATGATACGAAAAACAAAAAAACATCCAGTGAGTAGGTGGAAATGCCTTGTTGATGAAAGAGGTCAGAGGAGAGTGGTCAGTCTAGTTTGTGCTTAAAAGAAGGCTACAGCATCTCAAATAAGCACTCTTTACAACTGTGGTGAGTGGAAAAGCATCTCCGAACACACAACATATTGAAGATTAAGATGGATAAATTTTTTATCCGTTGTTACCCAGATGAGGACGGGTTCCCTTCTGAGTCTGTTTCCTCTCAAGGTTTCTTCCTCATATCATCTTAGGGAGTTTTTCCTCGCCACTGTCGCCACTGGCTTGCTCAATTGGGATAAATTCACACACTTCAAATCTGTATCCTGTGTTTACAGTGAGGGAAAAAAGTATTTGATCCCCTGCTGATTTTGTACGTTTGCCCACTAAGAAAGAAATGATCAGTCTATAATTTTAATGGTAGGTTTATTTGAACAGCAAGAGACAGGATAACAACAACAACAAAAAAAATCCAGAAAAACACATGTCAAAAATGTTATAAATTGATTTGCATTTTAATGAGGGAAATAAGTATTTGACCCCTCTCAATCAGAAAGATTTCATGGTCTTGGCCATGGTGGAGAGTCTGGAATCTGATTGATTGATTGCTTCTTGGACAGGTGTCTTTTATACAGGTAACAAGCTGAGATTAGGAGCACTCCCTTTAAGAGTGTGTTCCTAATCACAGCTCGTTACCTGTATAAAAGACACCTAGGAGCCAGAAATCTTTCTGATTGAGAGGGGGTCAAATACTTATTTCCCTCATTAAAATGCAAATCAATTTATAATATTTTTGACATGTGATTTCCTGGATTTTTTTTGTTGTTGTTATTCTGTCTCTCACTGTTCTAATAAACCTACTATTAAAATTATAGACTGATCATTTCTTTGTTAGTGGGCAAACGTACAAAATCAGCAGGGGATCAAATACTTTTTTCCCTCCACTGTATATGTTTCTGTAAAGCTGCTTTGAGACAATGACCGTTGTTAAACTCGCTATATAAATAAAATTGAATTGAATTAAATTGGATGAACTAGAACAACAGAAGACCACTTCGGGTTCAACTCATGTCAGCCAAAAAACAGAAAAATCTGTGTCTAGAGTCCCAATTATTGGAGCTTCTGGAAACTCTTTTGAGCAAAATACAAATGAAGTATGTTTACCATTTAACTCCATATACCATATAACTCTGCATACGATTTCAAATACTCCTGGAATTTACACCTAAAGCCATGTTGAACTTTTTGAACATTTTACTACCTACTTGATGTATATTTTCCTTCATTCATTTTGAAGACACTAGTAAAATATTTTAGATTTTTTTTTAAGCTAAAGAAACTTTAGCTGCTTCTTCCCCACATCTCTATGATACTGACCCGTGCTTTCTGTGAAACGGCCATATCTGTGACACATGAGTCATTCCGATTGTCCAACTGTCTCCTAACCCCTCTTGATGACAAGCCGCCTTATTAATTAGAAAGGGGTTTATGAGTAATACCTTACATGACACACTAGTTTGTAACTCTCCACTACAACAGGTGCTCAAATGAAAGACTCTGCAACCTGAATCCTTTTAAAGTAGCGAGTTTTGGGATGATGATTAATAACAACTGGGAAGTAGGGATGAATGATTCATTAGACAGTAGACCAATGTGATAGCAACAGCAGCTACGCGTCCTGTCACTCATCCGTGTTCATTTATTCACACTTCAGTATAAAATGCATCCGAAAGTCATTGGTAGGCTCTCACACTTCTATCCTGACCATCTGGATTAAATAAAAGACTGAAACTGGAACATGTAGCACAATAAAGGTAAGTTGCTCATTATATTTTGTTAGTCATTTGGTCCAGGTGCTGAAATGTGTTATTAGATTATGACCTAAACATAATAATAATAACATTGGAATATTAAGTAGGATATCAAAAGAGTGTATAGGTCCTGTCCATAATTCATTTTAGAGTTAAACAAATTTAACAGCCTTTACAGTAAAATGTTCTACATGTAGTGAATTATGATCTTAATAGAGATCATAAATATATTTCCTGTAGTGGCAAAACTACTTAAGAATGTGGGTTAGGTTTAGACTGAGGAACTGTAGCCTTAATTGTAGCTGACTATGGATACGTGGGTTTTGTACTGCACAAGATACAGTATACATTTCAAGTATACTTTGATGTACTTGATGAAAAGGGAAAAAACATTCCCCTCTG
This sequence comes from Noturus placidus, assembly GCA_022414735.1. Classification (NCBI taxonomy): domain Eukaryota; kingdom Metazoa; phylum Chordata; class Actinopteri; order Siluriformes; family Ictaluridae; genus Noturus; species Noturus placidus. The sequence goes on along the minus strand of JAFFST010048879.1, from coordinate 18,120 downwards.
TAAGTTTTGGACAAGAAAATGGTTCAGAAACATTGATAACAAAGGTCCATATAAAAAGTACACCAGGGGGTTGACTTCAGATTAAGATTTCACTTGTACATTCTTAGGGGGAAAAAAACTTCTTCAAGGGTTCTTTAATTTGTTCTTTGTATACTTAAGCGTTCTTATCTCTTAAAATGGTTCTTTTTTGAAGTGAATAACATTAATTACCTCGGTTCATTTGCACCTGTCAGTGGGTGGGATATATCAGGCAGCATGTGAAGAGTCAGTTCTTGAAGCTGATGTGCTGGAAGTGGAAAAAGGGCAAGTGTAAGGATCTGAATGACTTTGACAAGTGCCAAATCGTGATGGCTAGATGACTGGGTCAGAGCATCTCCAAAACAGCAGGTCTTGTGGGGTGTTCATGGTATGTAGTGGTTAGTACCTACCAAAAGTGAAGAACTGGGGACAGGGTCATGTGCGCTTAAGGCTCAATGATGTGTGTCGGGAGCAAAGGTTAACAGATTTTGTCCAATCTAACAGAAGAGCTACTGTAGCACAAATTGGTAAAAAGTTAATGCTGGCTAAGATAGAAAGGTATCAGAACACAGTACATTGCAGCTTGTTGTGTATGGAGCTACGTAGCCACAGACCAGTCAGAGTGCCCATGCTGACCCCTGTTTACCACCCCTGTTAAGTCGCTTACCTGGGGAAGAGGTGGTACCACGATGCACTATGGGAAGAAGGCAAGCCGGCGGAGGAAGTGTGATGCTCTGGGCAAAGTTCTTCTGGGAAAGTTCTTTGTGTCCTGGCATTCACATGGATGCTACTTTGACATGCACCACCTACCTAAACTGCAGACCAAGTAAACCTCTTCATGGCAACGGAGCCATGAATCATGATCAAGCTTCTGTGGGATGTGCTGGACAAACAGGTCCCATCCATGAAAACCCCAATGTGCAACTTACATAAAGGGTTTGCTGCGAATGTCTTAGTGCCAGATACCACAGTACACCTTCAGAGGTCTTGTAGAGTCCATGCCTCAACGGGTCCCAGCTGTTTTGGCGGCACAAGGGGGACCACAATATTAGGCAGGTGGTCCGTAGTGTATGAATGTGTGTGTGAGTGTGTATGTGATTGTGCCCTGTGATGGACTGGCACCCTGTCCAGGGTGTACCCCGCCTTGTGCCCGATGCCTCCTGGGATAGGCTCCAGGTTCCCCGTGACCCTGAAAAGGAGTAAGCGGTTGAAGATGGATGGATGGATGGATGGTTTTAATGTTATGACTTATCAGTGTGAAATCATAGACTCATAAAAATTAATTGGTGTTATGTATTGGTAGAAATTGCCTTCTCTTTACTACAAATAATTTACCATTTTTTTTGTTACATACCCCATCATGCATTTAGGACACATTAAATAATTAACTTTTCATTTTGAGAACCCCTGTGCTAAAATCATGTAAAATAAATCCTACAAAATCTTCCACTTTTTAAATGATCTGTCTGAGATTCTACTTTTTGCAGTCTCTTTTGTGATTGGTTGATCAGGGACCAATCAGTGCCCAGGCATTATTCATATTATAAAAGCTTACAATTTCACTGATTTAAACCAAAAACCATGTGATGTCTATTCTAATGGACAGGTTCTGAAGGGGATATTATGTAACAGATTCAGATTTCCTTATAAAACTGCACACATTATATCTGAGACTACTGATGTTTTATTTATTTATTATTTATTAAAAAAAAAAAAGCAAAGTCACACCAAATATTTGCTTTAGTTTATTACAATTTATTGCTCTTTATAGTATATTTAATTATCTAGGCATGTTAAATTGCGTTATCGTTGATGGTATCTTTGCTTTACAGCGTTGATTTGCATGAGAATTTGCATAGTACTATATACAACTGAAGATTTTCTAAACCCTGTTATTGTTACGAAATTCAATATAGACAAGAATGTTAATTATGAGAATGTCTTAATATATAGTTTTAAAAAACAACAACAACAACATAGTCAACTGTCCATATAATATTAGAACAATATGCTGATGAATTTTTCTTGAAGATTTTTTTTTTCCAAATCCAATTATTGGAATTTCATTTCTTGGTGCCATAAACGTACCCTACAAATAAATAATGCTTTTAATAATAACAGGATGAAAGTAAAAGCCTGATGATAATGGAAATATATCCTAAATGATCAAACGTATGTAAAAATAGGTTTGTAGTCCATATTGATGCTTCCTCTTTAGAATATGGAAGATAGAAATATTTTTTTCCCTTTACATGTAGATAGTAAACAGATAGAGGAGATTTTCATGGATTTTTTTTTTATTTTTTAATTGCAAGAACGCTAAGACAAGCTGGAAATTCAAAAACCGTTCACTCTATAATATGTATAAATGAAGGTTTTCTAAACCATGCTGTTGTCATAGCTGTAAGAAATGAATTAGAGAATACTGTTCACCAGAACATCTTAATGTGGTCAGTTTTATTGTAATCTACTGTACTATACAATATTATAAAATGCTTACATTTTTAAAAAATCCTAATATCGAATTTTTTTTATTGATACAATTTATTAATATTTATTGATATGCTCGTTAAACTGTTTTTTTTTTGTGCGAAATGGTAAGCCATGCTTCTTTAGAATATGACAGAGACATTTAACATAGTCAGCCTCTCGATCATTTCATAAATGTATCAAAAAGTTATAACCTTTTTAAATTGAAAGCCTAGACAAGGTGGAAATTCAAAAACTGTCCCATTGTATCTGAATTCTTCTATTTATAAAAAATATAATGATGTAAAAAAAAGTGCTTAAAAAACGTTAGGACTGGTGCAATATTTTGGTGCATATTTCTTTATATATTATTTGTGTTTATGACACTGTGGGGGGATGAGGGTGGGTTAAGGCAGTCCCAGCGCGTGCGTGCGTGCGTGCATGCAGGCGTGTGTGTGTGTGTGTGTGTGTGTGTGTGTGTGTGTGTGTGTGTGTGTGTGTGTGTGTGTTGGGGATGGTGGGGGAGAGAAAAAAATATCCCCAAGGACCTGCTAGTTTAGGTATAGGACCAACTCTCTCTGTGATTGGTCACTGCGTGAATATGGGACCTATCGCACCCACAACCGCAAGGAATGCGCAATTTATCAGCAATTGGGCATCACGTGGACTTGACCGAAAAGGTTGGGGGTTGTTCCTGAGATGCTTAGGGTTAGGACATGGGGCAGGAGTGTTGAGCAAGAAACATTATCTATACTACATGACCCAGTCAAGGAGGATTATTAAAGATTATTAAAGAAGAGGAAGAAGAAAAAAAGGCACACTGGATATATCCTAAATCATGGCTGAAGGTATAGTGTTGTTCCTATTGTTGTTGTTGTTGTTGTTGTTGAATAGGGGCCTTCACAGATCTCTCTGGTGAAGGTGGGCTGGCTTTACTTCATTGTCTTTCAGATTTAAGGCCCCCCCCCCCAACCACCCACCCCCTACTTTCTTTCTTTCTTTCTTTCTTTTTTTAAACATGAGCTCTAACTTCTTTCGCACTGATAGGCTTAGAAATACCCCCAAACTTCCTTTGTTTCTGCATTTCTGCAATAGATTTCGCGTGAGAAATTCGAGGGGAAACGGGGTCGCCATGTTTCTGAAGGGCCCCTGAGGACCAAAGCAGGAAAAGTAGAAATATAAATTCACAGGACATTTGGGATTGGATTTGACGCAGGGATTATTGAGAAATGGGATCGGTTTTTGGTGATTATTATAGAGGTGAGCTCTTTTTTTTTTTTTTAATGGGATGGCTGGATCTCAGAATTTACGCAATGACAAATGCTTCTATTAAAGATGCATTAAGGGGAAAAAAGTTACAATATAACCTAAATAACTTTTGTGGGAAAATGTAAACAATTTTCCGTGCAAATGATTGATACAATTATTCTGATTACTATAGTAGTAGACTAATAATGATGATGATGATGATGATGATGGGTGTGTATTTAATAGTGATGTTTCCATTAGTTCAGTTTGAGAAGGAAGAATAATAACCCTGATGTCTGTACAGAAAGCACACTGTTGCAGGACTGAAACACTGTCAGGACGCGCGCGCAGAGTGCCGGCGTAAAGCTCGCGCGTGCCACGCGGCGTAAAAGCTCGCGCGAATGAAACGCGCCTTCAACGTCGCGCGCTCTGTCCGATCGCCGTTTAAAACCGTTCTCGTGCCTTTCCCTTGTACTCCTTAAAGGGGGCTGTGCGAAGACCGAAGACGAGGAAACGCAGAACTCCGAGAAGGACTCGGCGTCTTTCAGTGGCAGCGGCGTGTGTAAGTGGTTCAACGTGCGCATGGGCTTCGGCTTCCTGTCCATGACGAGCAGAGAAGGCGCTCCGCTCGACCATCCTGTCGACGTCTTCGTGCACCAGGTGAGACATCGGTGCCAAAAAAAAAAAACCTGTCCTGTTGACCTTATGAGTTTGGCTAGGCCTTTCTGTGAATCACCTAGAGCCTCTGCACGAGCGCGCGCGCGTGTTTGTGTGTATGTGTGTGTGTGTGTGTGTGTGTGCGCGTGTGTGTGTGTGTGTGGGGGTGGGCAAACTTTCCTTTGGTTTAGGATTTTATGCAGAAAAAAAGGCACGGGTCCTTATAAACACTGCTGTTTTATTGCGTAATTGATAATCGCCTCTGATCAATCATATTGCCAAGCAGATCCTTTTAGAGGAGTCTTGAGAGGCATGCATATTCATATTCACGTTCAATTCTCTCCTCTTGTGGACTGAGGAGCAGGAGAATGTCTTGCACGGGACTGTAAAGATGCAAAGGTGATGCATGTTGAAGGGATTATAAACACAGACTAGGACACATTCACAGTTGATGTGCACAGGAATTGTTTGTGCTAGTCCTGTTTTCCTAGGGTTTGGGTGCATGTGTAACATATCTCTACATCTTTATACATGCTAAAGGAAGAGACATATGGATTTGTATTATTAATATTATTATTTTGCGTTATGCTCAATGCATGTTATGCTCACATAATAGAAAATGCCTGTAGTTTGTCCTGAAGCAGCTCACAGCTGATTGCAGTGATTGAACAAAGCTTTCTTTGCATTCAGATTCTTGCCATTTTAACCAGATTAGCACTAGAAATACACTACTAATTATGTGTCTTCTAATCATGGCACGCAAGGCCCAAATAGAGTGATTCCATATCACTCATGACCCTGATACAGCTATTCTCATCATTAGAAGTCAGTATATACACACAGTTCTATAATAAAAGTGAATATACTAGGTCTCATTCGTATTTGATGATTATCGATATGATTATCATTTGAATTGGTGCAGAAATCCGTTTACTAAACCACACTATCACAACTAGATTCGATTCAAATTCGCTGATGTTTCGTTTTTAGAGGAGTCCGAGAGGCACGTAGGTGATTTCATTGCACGTTCATTCACGTTCAATTCTCTCTTTTGGACAGAGGAGCAGGACAATTTCTTGCACACGATTGTAAAGATGTAATGATGATGCAAATTAAGTGCATCTTATAGGGAATAAAAACAGGCATCAATACTAGTGTGCATTTATAGCTGATGTACACAGGGATTGTACAAGTCTTGTTTGGGTGCATGTGTAGCCTAGCTCTCCACCTTTATGATAAAGAAAGGGAGAAAATCAGGCCTTAAGGCCTCTAAAGCAATTGTGGATTTTGTTTTGTTTGTATTTTTGCATAAGGCTCAACGTGTGCATGTTAAGCTCACATAATAGAAAATGTCAATACTCTGTTCTGGATCAGCTCACAGCATCGCAGAGATTGAACAAAGGATTCCATGCATTCAGATTCTATAATTTTCTTGTTGTTGTAACCAGATTAGCACTAGATATATAGTACTAATGATATTTCCTCTAATCATTGTGAGTGACATCCAAACCGAGTCAGTTCCGAACCAAAAATAACTAATTAATCATTAGTCAGTACATACAGTATGCAAAGTGAATATACTGTGCATTTAAGTGCTCTTCAAATTTGGCAATCGATATGGTTATAGATATAGTGCAGAAATCGTTTATTAAATCGCAAATAGATTTGTTCCCTAGATTAACCCTGCGCCTATTTCATTATAGAGGCGACTGAGAGACATGGAGGGGCACACGGTGACTTAGTGGTTATCATGTTCACTCACACCTCCAGGGTCGGGGGTTCGATTCCCACCGTGGCCCTGTGTGTGCGGAGTTTGCATGTTCTCCCCGTGCGTCGGGGGTTTCCTCCGAGTACTCCGGTTTCCTCCCCCAGTCCAAAGACATGCATGGTAGGCTGATGTCCAAAGTCTCCGTAGTGTGTGAATGTGTATGTAAATGTGTATATAAAACCCTGCAATGGTTTGGCACCCAGTCCAGGGGCCTTCTGCCCCATGCTCGTGACCCTGAAGGATAAAGCAGTATAGAAGATGGATGGATGCATGCATGGATGAGAGACATGGACGTATTTTTATTTGCATGTATATTCACATCAAGTTCTCTCTTGTGGACTGAGGAGCAGGATAATTTCTCGCACACGACTATAAAAATACAAAGGTGATGTATGGTTAAGGGAATATAAACACAGACTAGGACACATTCACAGCTGATGTGCACAAGTATTGTTCGTGCAAGTCCTGTTGTTAATAATAATAATTTAATAATTTATCAATTTGTATAGCGCTTTTTACAATGGTACATTGTCTCAAAGCAGCTTTACAGAAATATCATTTTTACATTTTACATTTACAAGTGACTTACTAATGAGAGCACATTCACACACCAATGGTAGCAGAGCTGCCATGCAAGGTGCTAGCTTGCCATTGGGGGCAACATAGGGTTCAGTGTCTTGCCCAAGGACACTTCGGCATGGGATCACCCGGGCCGGGATTCGAACCACCAACCCCACGGTTAGTAGATTAGTGGACAACCCGCTCTACCGACTGAGCTAGTGTTTGGGTGCATGTGTAACATATCTCTACATCTTTATACATGCTAAAGGAAGGCCAATAAAAATCATTGTGGTTTTGAGTTTTTCTTTGATTTTTAATGTGCATATCAAGCTAGGAAATGACAGTGCTCTGTGGTGGACTGATTGAGAAAAAAAAAAATTGTTCCTCTGTATTCAAATTCTGAACCTATCTTGCTGTAACCAGATTAGCACTAGTAATAAAGTACTAGTGATGTCTAGTCATCTAGTCATGACAAGTATGACCCAACATCGTGGTTCCATATCAGAACCAAACAGAACAAAATTCAGCCTCAGTATATATTGGCAGTCCTGTATATAGTGAGAAGATTAGAGAGCTTAATTGTCACTCTAACCATATACAGGTATACTGTGTAATGAAATAACGTTCTCCAAGACCTTGCCAATAATATATGTGAGAACAATGCAGGTACAAGATAATCACTGGACAGTGTGTAGTGCGATTAGAATGGTTACAGTGCAAACAGACAAGATGCTGACAATTAATACATGCGAGTACAGTAAGTATGACACAGTAAATGCCTGTGTGCACTGCGTATGGCATCGACTACATTACTGCTACTCCAGGTCACTGTAAAATTACCCCGAGATTAGGTCATTTCACAGATGACTGGCTCTGTAACCTCATCAGGTAATATCCTCCCCATGCTGAGTAAGATGTCTTTGGTAAACAACAGACCGGTTAGACATTAACCAGGCTTGATGAATGCTGTTTACTTTGTAGGGTTTTCTTTTCTTTTTTTAAACGGTAAATTATAATTATAACAGGAAGCATAACACTGGAAAAAAGGCATTTTAGCAAGTGAAAATATATTGAATATAGTCCAACGTATCTACTATTACCTGTTATATGTTTACAACAACTCGAATATTATTAAAGATGATTAAACCTACTTTTACATTTTTATTTGTCTAATTTCAAGGTTGAACTAGTCTTGTTCCATTGGGGGATAATTTTACAAATTTCAAACACTTATTTCTACAAAGAAAATCAAATAAATGAATTTGGCAGTAGAATAAGAACATTTTAAAGCTTGAAATGAGTTAAAAAATGTCTAGAAATAAGTTTAATAATCGTATGTTTGGTTTGTTGTAATTGTAAACATTTTTTTGATTGTATTCAAGATATTTTAACTGGCTAAAATGTCATTTTTGCAGGGAAGGATGGAGACGCTATATATATAAATATTTCCATATCATGTGGGTTACTCATGATAAATTAAGCTCCAGACATTTTCTGTCCTTGAAAGAAATTTTTTTTTTTTTTTTTTCATATGCATGAGTTCTTTGGCATTCTTTGTAAGATGCTGTGTCTCTTTCACTAGGTTGTATGGTTGTGTACTACATATGAAAGAGACACAATCCATTTCGAATATCCCTGTCAGCTGCTGCTGTATGGGTGCATGTGCTAGATGTCTTTGTCTTCATTCAGTGTAAATCAGCATATGCATTGAGTGCTTGAGTGCTTTAGACCAATTGGCTGTTGTTATTGATGACTCAGCAGTTTACTGTCTTTGACTTTGAGCCAGCCATAATTAAGAGGTTTGGATTTGGAGTCATTTGGTTTGGCTTACTATAGAAAATGGGCAAGTTGCTGGTTATTTTTTCGTATTCTGAAGCAGGCCTTCTCACAATGCTTCCTGGAAAGTTATTGATCATGCGCATCGTCGGGGCTTTGCTGGGGAATCGGCTTGCTCTTGGAAGACAATGGCTGGCATTGTCAGGCTCGAAGAGAGGAAATCCTGCTGTCTGTGATATGTTACTGAGCAGCAAATGAATGAATGAATGAAGAGAATGCTTGTGTATGTTCTCCGTGAAAATATGAACGGGCAGGCGATACGAGGAAATGGATGGCGAGCGAGCGGAAGCAACAAAGCTGATACTATAGTCTGGGAGGATGAAAAAGAAAGAAGGAGACGTATGGGCTGAAGACGGAGGGCGTGGATGGAGGGAAATGGAGAGGTCTTGTTAGCTGGATTCATTCATAAAAAAGTCTTAAAGAGGAGGAGGGGGTGGGGGGGCTAGTGGAAGAGGTCAGAGGATGAAGGGATGGGGGATAGTTCCAGGAAACCTTAGGTGGGGGGTTGGGAATGAGGAATGCAGAGCTTGTCAAGCAATCAGGATTGAATTCCTTTCCCACTGACTTCACTTCAAAAGATCCCTCGGTTCATACAACGACCCCCTCCTCATGAGAGAGGTGTCCGGGTTAAGCTTGATGGCATGCAGTGGCCATAAAATGGCCCACCACAGGCTTTTCACCTTCCACTGGGGCACACCATGCTAACACTCTGCTAATGATTAAGATTTGGTTACCTGATTGATAGAAAAATGAGGAAGAAGTTAAAGACCACCTGAATTTTGTGCATAATTTATCAGTATCTACCACTGAAAAAAATATTGCTTATCTGAAATATCACTTTGCTTGTATCTCTCATTTGTAAGTCGCTTTGGATAAAAGCTTCTGCTAAGTGAATAAATATAAATCTAAATGTAAATATTCCATCAAAGTGCTCTGACTTTGCCCAACCTTCTGAATTTGAATACAAAGACAGAAAAAAAAAACATTATGCAAGCAAATATGATTCCTGTTTCATGTTGTGTTGATGTCTGTAGTAGCCATGTATGTTGCATATGGGTTTACAAAGATCAATGATACAAAAGAGGTCGTGTAAGTTGGTGTTGGATTAAGTCATCCAAACGGAAGTCACCATCAATCAGGTCAAAGCTTCTCAAAGACACTCGGCTAATGAAAACAGAAAACAGAATGTAATCATTCCCATTCTCAGCACTGGTTTCCGGTAGGTGTTGGTTTGTCAAGGTAGACCTCTCTATCCTCTCTCTATCCTTTTGCCTGTAGAGCAACCATTTCAGGAATGCACACTTCCCCCTTCTCCTTCTTCTCCAATATCTCGTGGTCTCTGATGGTCAGTGTGAGGTTCAACCAGATAACCATTTGGATTTTCTGACTAGTTCTCATCTCCATCTTCAGTCTAGTTGGAAAGCTCTTTTAAATGATGTAAAAATGTAGTGGCTAATGAAGTGTTCCGAGATGTCTTCAATGCTATCTATACGAGAAATGGGAAGTAGAATGGACAAGTAGATGTCTAGTTCGTGCTCTACCTTGGTATTGAAATGTGAACTTATGTGAACTTGTAAAGTGTTTTATTAAGCAGTAAATCATTGTTCACAAATGTTCATAGTGAAAAGATTATTTTTGTACCAATAACCTTCTTAGGAAAGCACCAGTCATCGGCAGTGAATCCAGAGTTACTACGTCTCAACAAAAAAAAAAAAAAAAAACTAAATAAAAATCCAACCCATCTTGAAAATCACCTTGAAAAAGTCCTTGTAATTACCCCCAAAAATGAAGACAGAACGGTGACAGTCCGGTTTTATGATTGGCTGTGCGATTGGGGGAGGGGGAAATGATTACATTTAAAAAATGAACGTTATGTTTCTTTGAAGTGTCGAAAATAACTGAATTCGTATTTATGTGCTGTGCTCACACAACTCATGACAGAGAGTATCTATGTTTCCTAATTACAAGTACTAATACAACCTGAATTTATTCATTCAAACATAGCAATCAATCAGAGAAACACTTAACTTGCTCTCCAATGTTCTCCAGTGGTGCAAGCTGGGGCGATGTGTTGCTGATGCAGTCATTGCTAGCTAGCACTTGTGCTGATGGCTTCAGCTTCTTGTTTCGCCATTTAACCAATCCAAAATTTGTTAATAAAGAGGCGTATGGCACTTTGTTTGAAAAGAAATCGACACAACGCTTGCTACAATACTCAACACCAAAAGATCAGTAATGTTATTTTAAATTTGTGGATCTGTGTGAACATCTGACAACTACTGACATGTTTCCTTCTTTGATTTTTTTTTAAATCAGTGACTCCTATGCCTTGGTGTGATGGACTTGGGAGAGATGAGCTTTCGGTTATTTCACTTCAACTTCAGATTTTCTTAAACATTTTAAGGGTAGAAATATATTATTTATATACATCATGTACCCCCAAAGTTCAGAGTTTCTTGCTGAATTTTATGGCAAAACTGCATAATCATCTTAATGCCCCATCTTTCTTTATTTGAGGAAAAAACAAACATGTACAGTCTTTCTTTCTTCAAAGCAGGTCCATGGACTCTTTTTAAATAAAAACACCACCCATGGACTTGTATTTCCCACCTTTTTCCAAAAGTATCACAGTTTAGTGTAAAAAAACAAAAACAAAACACAACCCTGGCAACCCTGTCTTCCAGCATTTTAATGATGGCCCAGGTCATGAAAATGGTCCAACTGTAGTGATCTTTTATATTTAATCATCTTTTTGTCCACCCACACTCTTGGGTTTGATGCTGATTTTTCAGGATTTCTATCTCAGATATTCAAATAGCATTTTCTGCAGAAATGTATAAGGAGTCAGTGCAAGATCTGCAGATCTTAAACAATGTTTGACTATTGTGTTGTGTGAATCTGAAACTTTAGATTGTCTATAGCTTTAATCTAATCATTTTTTTTCCCTCTTGGCATGCTTCGAAATGCTTGAATGTGTTGGAGATTTATAATCTTTAATTAGAGCACTCAGTCAAATGCACCACTGACATTTTAAATTTACAAATCTGCATTCTCTGGAATTAACTGATACGACAAGATTCAGAAGAGTCCGTTCTAAAACCGTAGACAGGATCTGTCTCCATGAAATGTATTCATTCCCATGTCCAGGTCACATCACATCAGCTTAATTTCTTAATTTCTGAACACATATATATACACATATATATACATACACACATATACATACATACATACAGTGGTGTGAAAAAGTGTTTGCCCCCTTCCTCATTTCCTGTTCCTTTGCATGTTTGTCACACTTAAGTGTTTCGGAACATCAAACCAATTTAAACAATAGTCAAGGACAACACAA
>JAFFST010048874.1:0-10000 GCA_022414735.1 Noturus placidus | reverse complement strand
CCTGTTGGGTGATTGATAAGAATCCAGACGTGATTTACAAAGCACTTATCTGTCTCCTCTGCTGACCCAACAACCCTTCCAACACCAAATGTGAGACAGGAAGTAATGTGGCAAGTTCAATGTGCTGAGCTAAGACACCTGAAACCTACACTGTGCACCGCACCAGGTTCAAGCGGACATTAGCCCCAGACCACTATTTTTACGAGGATAAAGGATCAGCTCGAGAACAGCTTTCACACTCCACCGAATCTACAGAACTCAGGGCACACAGCCCTGAAAGACAATAAATATGTATTTAACCCTGAACATTTACTGTCTTTTGAAGGTGATTTTAGAGCTAAACATGACACGTTACTGTAGTAAAAGGCTGCAGATGAGCGAAACGTCTGACTCGTGTACCCTGCAATAAAGCTCAATGGTGTCATGAATTATTAACGATAACTCAATTTCCACCCATATGGTGCCAATTAACTGGGGGAAAAACTCAACTAATCCTGTTCACACAACATTCATTTCATTAATAAAACACCATCTATTTCATCCTAATCATATCATTTACTTGTAAAGAATTTGACTGTTTTAATCTACTATTTAATTAATATAATGATTACATTTATACTTTTATTATTGCAGTCCTTCTGCACACTTTGGCACGGCATGAACCGTGTAGTTTAATTACTGTTTAATGATAATAGTTTTATTTTTTATTATCTAATAAAGAATGTAAATAAAAGTCCATTTCTCTTTTCCACATTTACAAATTCCCCTTTAATGATCGTATAAATCTTCTCCTTTGTAGTCTCTGTCCCACGCTTATGTTTAAACCACTAAATGAAATAAAAGACCTACATTCATTTTACTGGATGAAGTGTTTAGGGGCTATAATGTGCTGCTGAAGGAACTGTTTAATAAACGTCAGGTTAGATTGTAGATTTATGACAAAAAGTCATTTTTAAACTGTATTTTTTTTTCTCCAGATTTGAAAAATCCACAATTTTAGTGGCTTTTAATGTCACCTACTACGTCTGGTTAAAAGTTTTGTAAAAGGTTAAAAGTTAACTTAAAAATAAAAAAAGTTAAAAGTTAACTTAAAAATACACCAAAAGTGTAAACTATTTTTAGCAGATGAGTCAATTATCACATGAATCTGTAATGATTGTGTGTAAGTGTTTTTAACTTTCTGATATTAACTTCAAGCTCAATCTTAGCTAACATTAGACGCATATATAGTTAACATCAGTATCAGTTAAATATATTTATTAGGGAGGAAACTGGACATGTTCAGCTGAAAATGGACAAAAACAGCACTCTTTTGGCCAAAAGTGTGAAAAAGACTGGAGTGTTGAGATATATACGGGATTTAAAGATAATCACCAGATGCTTGCTGGGAAAACTGACCCTTGTCTGTTAAAACTAGAAATGTTTAAATGACATTTTAAGTGTAATTGCCAAACCCACGTTTTGCCCTTATAAAAATCTACTGTGGAAATTTCTCAGATCATCGCAGGTTTAAATGCTTTTTAAATTAAAAAAGGTACGGTATAACACAATCTTATTATTCCTGCTGAAAAGGCACCTTGAGTATTATCTGGCTGAAAAACATTATTATTATTATTTACATTATTATTACTAAGAACTACTTTTCAGTCAAACTTTTTATGATGTTAAACATATTTCTTCAGATGTATTTTAGTTTATCTTTAGAAAGTGGTAGATAGGACACTTTGTTGAAGGTCTATTTGACTGTTTATTCACATGTTTCTTCTACTCCTGGAGCTCCATGAAAACTCCCCACCCCACCCCAACCCCCCCACCCCGTTGGTGGTCCCGGCCTCCTGGGCAGAATGTCCTGGAGCCAGGAGACCGTGCAGTCCAGAAGAAACAAAAACACTGAGGGGTGCACATGACAGAGCAGGAAAGCAGCGTGACAGTCACAGCAGAGCAAAGTGACATCCTCGGTGAGACAGTAAGGCAGAGCGACATCCTCAGTTGAACAGGAAGGCAGAGCGATGACCTCGGCTGAACAGGAAGGCAGAGCGACGACCTCGGCTGAACAGGAAGGCAGAGCGACAACCTCGGCTGAACATTAAGGCAGAGCGACGACCTCGGCTGAACAGGAAGGCAGAGCGACAACCTCGGCTGAACACGAAGGCTGAGCGATGTCCTCAGTTGAACAGGAAGGCAGAGCGATGACCTCGGCTGAACAGGAAGGCAGAGCGACGACCTCGGCTGAACAGGAAGGCAGAGCGACGACCTCGGCTGAACAGGAAGGCAGAGCGATGTCCTCGGCTGAACAGGAAGGCAGAGCAAAGTCCTCAGCTGAACAGGAATGCAGAGCGACGCCTCCCACCGGAACTGGAGAGTGAAGAATGCCCCCTGCCAGGAGCCCAGAGTCTGCAATTGCAGTTTGCATAAGCTGTCACAGACGATGAAGCTGAGCAATTTCCTCTGTGATCTGCCTGCTCTGCTCCACAAGCGTATAACACCACTTTCTAATTTCAGCAGAACTGGAAATTGGATTGAAATCCTCGGCAGAGCATGAAAGCAGGTCTTGGCTGTCTGCGTCGGCAGACTCCGGTTTGAGCAGAACTTGGCTGTCTCTGTCGGTAGACTCGGGCATGAGCAGAACTGGCTGTCTCTGTCAGTAGACTCGGGCATGAGCAGAACTTGGCTGTCACTGTCGGCAGACTGGGACGTGAGCAGAACTTGGCTGTCTCTGTCGGCATGAGCAGAATGTGGTCGGCTGTGTCAGCAGATTTGGACTTGAGAAGGTCTTGGTCAGACTTGTCTGTTGACTTGGACGTGAGCAGATCCTGGTCGGACTTGTCAGTTGACTTGGACGTGATCAGGGCTTGGTTATCCATGTTGACAGATACTTGGTACATTAATTGGGCTTGGGAAGTCACTTCATTGACCTCTGGCTGGAACTTGGTCTCATGCTGGGTTTCTGGAACTGCGCCCCCCTCATAGGCCTCATGTTCCAACTTGAGCTCTGAGGATGACATACTAGCCTGTGGCTGGAGTTCGATTGCTGAGACCTCCTGATGGGTCTCATGGTGGACCTCCGAGGTTGCCACATGGGCCTCTGGCTGGAGCTTGGCAGGTGAAACCTCCAGGTGGGTCTCAGGTTCCAGCTCAGTTTCAGTGGTTGATACATGGTCTTGTGACTGGAGCTCGGGTACTGGAAGCTTCCTGTGGTCCTCAGCCTGGAACTCGGCAGGTAAACCCACCTCGTGGGTCTCAGGTTCGGGCTCTGGGGTGGCCAGGTTAACCTCCGGTTGGAGCGGAACTTGGTCGGCAGGCTTGGACATGGACGAAACTTGATCTGCAGGCTTGGACGAAACTTGATCTGCAGGCTTGGACGAAACTTGATCTGCAGGCTTGGACATAGACGAAACTTGATCTGCAAGCTTGGACATAGATGAAACATGATCTTTAGGCATGGACATGAGTGAAGCTTGATCTGCATACATGTGCTCAGAGGTTGCCTGCTGGAGCTCGGCAGGTGTGTCCACCTTGTGGGGCTCAGGTTTGAGCTCTGCGGTTGCAAGGAGAACATCTGGCTGGGGTACTGAGGCTGCCATGGTGACCTTGGGTTGGAGCTCAGCAGGTGAGTCCACCTTGTGGGGCTCAGGTTTCAGCTCGGCCAATGCCAGGAGAACCTCTGGCTGGAGGCTGCCCTGGTGACCTCAGGTTGGAGCTCGGCAGGTGAGTCCACCTTGTGGGCAGATGAGGGTCAGGGTCTTGGTCAGTAGGTTTGTACTCGGAGGTTGCCAGGTTAACCTCAGGCTGGAGGTCTGGAGCTGCAGACTCTATCTGGTCCAGCCAGGCATAGTACAGCTGGAATGGCCAATCCTCCTTGCCCATTACCTTGAATCCCCTTTCCATTATTTCCATCCAGTTTGACTGCCCTGGCTGTGAGAACTCCTTTAGAAAAAGTTCTGCAAACTTAGTGACATCATTGAGGGCACTGGATCCAACACGGGCCAGCTGCTCTGCCCAATCCTGGGCCGGGCCATAAAACCGGGATACGAGGAAGCCCAACCACTAAACGTAAACAAAGACTACCGACTTGTAGCGGAGGAACCAGCGGGAACTAACGAACTATGACGGTGACTATGACTATGACTATGACTTACTCTTTCGATTACAAACGTGAGGTACAAAATCAATATTCCGGTATATAAGCCTTCATAATCAGTGTTGTAATCACGGACAGCTGACATCAATACAGACACGTGAACACATAACCAATGACAGACACGGGGAGGAGACATGACATAAACATAACCAAAAGCACACGTGTAGAACTGTCATAAATGTCAACTTGGGAATGAGCAAGTGCATGTGCACTCTGCTTCCAGGGGGAATCGTGACACACACTAATCAAAAATCATTTTCAATGACAGTATTTCAAATATTAGGCACAAAATTTAGAATATTAAATAAAAAAAAGATTAAATACAACCATATTAGATCAGCAATTTTACTTCCCGTCAAGAGACCACTGACACACACACACACACACACACACACACCAGCTCAATAATTATACATGATAATAAGTCACAGTTAAAAGTATAAATCTCAGACTTCCACAAGATAAGATATGATTTACATTTTTAAATCTAATTGATGATACTGAATCTCTGCTATAATGTGATACGAACTTGATTTAGTATCTTCAGATCATTATGTGTTCAAAATCTGAGGAAGGCCTACTGTCACGTCATGAATGATGATGACGTAGGAGCTTTCACACTGGAAGTGTAGTCCGAAACAGAGCCTGGTTTGCATGACAAAGTGGTCACGTGAAAGCAGTCATGCGGACCAGGAAGCGCACTGCAGTACCACACCCAAACGTCTCTGTAGGCATTGATGTGCCACCTGTAGAGTCCAGGTGCAGCAACATATTCATTTTCCAGCTTATTAAATATGTAAATGAAGCCAGAAGGTCTAAAAGTGAAGTTGGCTGTGATTTTCTGTTGGAATGAAGCACGACCTGTAGTCCAACACGAGCATGCTGAATTTCTGTATAATACACTGAGATGTTTGTCCTGCTTCTGATTCTTCAGAAGGTGGTGATTAGTTTTCTAGAATAGTAAAATCTGACAGTAGCACAGGTTTATATTAATGTATTTGTATATTTGTACTTTTTTTTTTCATAATTTCTACTGATTATTGTGAAGTCATAATCTAAGTTTTTAGCATCAGTCCTAAATTCTTATTCAAACGTTAAGATATAGAATCAAACACTGCTATATTTATCACAGCAGTTAGCATAAAGCTAGTTATTTTCATGCTAGCTAAGATAATGCTGTTATTGGTTAGCCATAGTTTATGTTCCTCTCTTTGGCGTCTTGGTATAAAAGTCCACTAATTTAGCATCAGGAACTAAATCTAGTTTATTTCTTTTGAGAATGTTTCTTGAATTTTTGAATTCCTCATAAAAGTAAATGTAAGACTTAAGTGAAGAATTTGGCTAATTTTACCATAATCACAACACAACCTTACATCAACAACAATCTAAGCTTCTTGACACAGAATTGGAGACAAATTCACATCAAAAACATCTTTTCTAACAGCTGATGGCTTTTGGAATAAACATGTTTAAATGAAGAGGTTATGTAGCTGTTATGATCATCAACCTTAAATGTATTTACGAGCTCATTACATTATGTTTTTGTCACCTTCCCTTACATTCAAATCCAGCAAAACATCTAAAAACATAAAGAGAGTAAATGACCCAACAGGGTTATTATTCTGCTCTTAACGGTGCAGATTGAAGCAGATTTAAGACAAAAATATTTTATATGTATGAAAAAAAGACAGGAAGAGGAATTATAGCATCATTTATGGCCCCATTAAAATTATTTACCAATTTGTGCTTCTGTGAGTTTTTCCACAGAATCCTGCCGTAGACATGTAAAACAAAAACAGGATGCTATTTGAATAATTTATGAAGAAATCAAGCACTCGAGTATACATTATTAAATCCCAGCTGCTTGAGGATATTGTGAATTCTCAGTCCTGCACTGACGAACCTGCGCTCCAGGTGGCTGTCACCTGGCCATATTAATATTCATATCTTACCTACTCCTGAGCATATGCCTCTGTTCATGCTGTCAGTAGTTCTGATTCCTGACCATCTGCCATCATTTACACAGCTTTAAAATGCAACTCCTGAAGGCCTGTAAGGTGGAAATGCCTTCAGAGAGCAGCATTATCTCCTGGATCTCAGGGAGAAATCGGTTCCATAGCCGAGGAAGGGAGAACGACGGCTCAGATGTTTAGGGTCCATCCAGACACAATGCCATACCCTTGGCCAAACTGCAGCACAACACTCCAAAGTCTAAACCCAAGACAGGTCTCTATTCAGACTTCCTGTGCACCTCAAGACTCATCCGTACTTCAGAGGATGCATCATGTTGCATCAGTATTTTTGTGTGGAAAGTCCCCGGTATTCAGAATCGGGTTACGCAGCAGCTTAAGTGGATTTTCTCAGCTCTACATTCAGATGATTCAAATCACCTGCATGCAGTTTATGCCTCTGAGGTCGCCACATTGTTCTTGAGTAGAAGCGTCCAAGATGGGGTTTTTCAATAGGGTCTAGACCACCATCTTTAAACACTAACACTCTCCTTTAAACCCCGAAAATCAGGATAGAAAATACAGACTGAAGAAGAAACAGATTTTTTTTCTGTTAACTGTATTGCAATGTTAGAGAACAAATTTAAAAATGAAAAACAAAAAGATTAATATGATTAGAAGATGGCGAGTGTTTAAATAAATCTAATAGGAGTAGAATATATCACCAATATATCTCTGCATGAATAGTCCTATTTGTAAGGATCACATTAATCACTGGTTTAATTTACAGCCCCAAACTATTTGAAATGTCGACTTGTCGGACCACAAAACACTTTTACACTGTGCTACTGTCCATCTTCGATGAAACCGAGCCCAGAGAAGTGGGCGGAGCTTCTGGACAGTGTTTATGTACGGCTCCTGCTTTGCGTAGTAAAGCCTTAACTTGCATTTGTGGATGCAGCGGCGAACGGTGTCGACTGTCCAAGGTTTACCGCAATATTCCCGAGCCCATGTCAGGAACTCCATTACAGAGTCATGAGGGTTTTTAACACAGTGACGTCTGAGGAATCAGAGATCACACGCATTCAGAAGCAGGTTTCAGCCTCGCCCGTTACACACAGAGATTTGACCAGATTTCTTTGAATTATATTGTGCGCTGTTGAAGGTGAAACACCCAAAATCCTGCCTCCTGACCTGCCAGATCACTGCCCTCTCAGTGTTCCAGGACGTGCAGATTTATAAATTAAGCTCTGGTTTCTTCATGTCGTCTCTGGGAGTTTTTCCTCTCCAACCTCACTTTGTTCATTTGTTCATCTACATCTGGATTTTTGTAAACCTAAATTGAGTATCGCGAGCTGTCAAATAAGTCGAGCTCTGATCCAATCCCTGATCTGAGGCAGCAGGTCGACTTCTGTGTGACTACCATAGCAGACGAACAATCTTCCTCTCTGTTCAGTCGTTTTATGATATCACCGGTTCAACCTTGAAGAAGAAAGCAGCATGAATGGAATTGAACTGAACTGAAGGGACGAACCACAAACACATTGACTGCTGTGTTAGAAATGGTTTAAGACCTACTGTGAGCAGATATATCTGAACAAAGAGAAGAAAAAGGGAAAAGTAAACGTATAAAAACTGCAGTTATTCACCTTCTACAAGAGCACAGGAATACTGGAGCTAAAAATGGCTAATTCTGAGACTAAGAATAAAGAGAGTGGTGAAAGAACCCGCTCAGATCCTGGGCATTTCTCTCTGTGGAGAAGGAAAAGTTGATAAAAAATCTGTTGTGGTTCGTTACACAATCAGGTTAATGACAGAGGCTTAATATATGACTGCTCTATTTAACACAGTGTATTATCTAAACAGTATGATTTACGACTAAAAGCCGTCTTACCAAATTCAGCCCTCACTGATGGAACATCTGGAATACATGTGGTTGTTCAGGAACGGCATAAATTACTGTATATGTCATGTTTTATTTAGTGCCAACTTTTATTTTTTTCTAACACATTGGACAAAACGATTACCGTTCCTAAAATAAAACACCAATTAAAATCTATTGTTTTAGCTTTTTGATTAATCTGAAGATTGAAATAAAGATCATTGTCTAAAATAAATCCCAGGAATTTATATGACAATAATTGCCCATTCTGCCCTAAAAGATGTACTATTTATATACACAATATATATATATATATATATATATATATATATATATATATATATATATATATATATATACAGTATATATAAAACCCAAAACGTGTGTTTTGATTTTTCATCACTTAGGTCTAATTTGATTCTAATTCTAGTTTTCCTGTAATCATCAGCAGAAAAATGCAAATCTGACACATGTAAATACTGTATATATATAGAGTATATATAATGTATATAAAGTGTATATATAGTGTATATATAGTGGATATAAAGTGTATATATAGTGTATATATAGTGGATATAAAGTGTATATATAGTGGATATAAAGTGTATATATACACTTTATATACGGCTGGGCGGCTGTGTCTCAGACGGTAGAGCGGGTGTCCACTAATCCACTAATCGTAGGGTTGGTGGTTGGAATCCCGGCCCGGGTGATCCCATGCCGAAGTGTCCTTGGGCAAGACACTGAACCCTAAGTTGCCCCCGATGGCAAGCTAGCACCTTGCATGCAGCTCTGCTACCATTGGTGTGTGAGTGTGTCTCATTTGTAAGTAGCTTTGGATAAATGAATAAATGTAAATGTAAATATATCGTGTGTATATCGTGTATATAAAGTGTATATAAAGTGTATATATCGTGTATATATCGTGTATATATAGTGTATTTATAGTGTATATATAGTGTATATAAAGTGTATATATCGTGTATATATCGTGTATATAAAGTGTATATAAAGTGTATATATCGTGTATATATCGTGTATTTATAGTGTATATAAAGTGTATATATAGTGTATATATCGTGTATATAAAGTGTATTTATAGTGTATATATAGTGTATATAAAGTGTATATAAAGTGTATATAAAATGTATTTATAGTGTATATATAGTGTATATAAAGTGTATATATAGTGTATTTATAGTGTATATATAGTGTATATATTGTGTATATATAGTGTATATACTGTATAGTGTATATATCGTGTATATAAAGTGTATATAAAGTGTATTTATAGTGTATATATAGTGTACATATAGTGTACATATAGTGTATATAAAGTGTATATAAAGTGTATATATAGTGTATATATAGTGTATATATAGTGTATACATAGTGTATAATAGTGTATATATAGTGTATACATAGTGTATACATAGTGTATACATCGTGTATATATCGTGTATATAAAGTGTATATAAAGTGTATTTATAGTGTATATATAGTGTATATAAAGTGTATATAAAGTGTATATAAAGTGTATTTATAGTGTATATATAGTGTATACATAGTGTATACATAGTGTATATATAGTGTATATAAAGTGTATATAAAGTGTATATATAGTGTATATATAGTGTATATATCGTGTATATATCGTGTATATATAGTGTATATAAAGTGTATATATAGTGTATATAAAGTGTATATAAAGTGTATTTATAGTGTATATATAGTGTATATAAAGTGTATATAAAGTGTATTTATAGTGTATATATAGTGTATATATAGTGTATATAAAGTGTATATATAGTGTATATATAGTGTATATATAGTGTATATATAGTGTATATATAGTGTATATATCGTGTATATAAAGTGTATATAAAGTGTATTTATAGTGTACATATAGTGTACATAAAGTGTATATATAGTGTATATATAGTGTATATATAGTGTATATATAGTGTATATATCGTGCATATATCGTGTATATAAAGTGTATTTATAGTGTATATATAGTGTATATAT
>JAFFST010048870.1:10286-14033 GCA_022414735.1 Noturus placidus | reverse complement strand
AGGAGATTGATGAAGTTATTGTCTGGCGACCAGTATGCTAGTTCATTTAGCGTTATCCAGGGAGCACCACGAGGAGGCGAACTAGCTTTGCTCCCCAAGTAAATTTCAAAAATAAAATGGGTTTTATATAAGCAGGAATGACAATTCTGCTCAATCTCCAGAATTTCCCAAAATACTGATTATTGTAAGACTTGTCATCAAAAAAAGATGATATAATCATTAAAGGTATTTTTGTTCCCCACTGACAGTAAAAAGGGTTTTTTTTGAGAGTCATGATGAAATTAACATTTTAATTCTAACATCCCGAGACTAGATGTTAGGGGTTTAATATGCATGCACATTTAAGCATCTTTAATTTAACTCGATGAAGCCTGACTTGCATAAACACAAAAAAATCAAAACAAAACCTCATCCGTTATTAACCAATTGTCTCCTCTATGGTCTTAAAAAGGACCTCATTGACCTGTAGCATCTAGCCTCGAGTGTGTGACATTTAGAGCTGATTACACTACACTGTATGTTGTCTGCTAGGTAGGATTTCTCATCACGTTCCTATACTTCACTCATCAGTTTTGTTTAAGGAAGACTGATCTTGGGGCTTCTAAGAAATAGATCTTGCTTTGTGTGCCACGTTTTGTGGAATATGAACCCAGTCAGTGCACCTACGTCGGCCTGGCTCCCTGATCTCCCTGGTGATGAGGACGCGGAGTTCTGTGTTCAGCACCCGCTCTTCCTCAATCCTCCTCTTCCTCAGGATCGTCTCCGCCGTTCTCCCGCTCAGCCTCCTCATCCTCCGCCAGGTGATTTCCCTGGAGATTAAAAGGATGGCAGTTCCTGGGACCGTTCCAAATCGAGACAGCCCATGTGATTGAGCACTGGGGCTCGCTCCAATTCGAGATGGCTCACATGATTAGCATCCGAAGCTAAAACTGATTGTCAGCGACAGAACAGAAATATCATTATTCATCATGTTCATATTATTCAGTGAGACGGAGATTAATAAATTGAGCAACCCAAAGCTAATCAGCATAAACCATCATCATAGTACCTTCTTGTCCAGTTTGAAGGGGTTGCCAAAGGTGTGCAGTCGCCTCGGTTGGTCCGGGTCCACCTCTCTCAAGGCTACGGGGCCAAATTTCAGGAAGCCCTGATAGTTGCCCATTTGTACTACGGGCATGCTGTGGAGCTGATCTAGAAGAGAAACAGACAAACGTGTAAAGACTAACTGGATGTACATATATATAGATACACATATATATGTTCTTTCTTTTTTTTAAAACAAACAAACAGAACAGTGTCACCTTGGTCTTGGCCCTTCAGCACACACATGCTGGTGTTCAGAAGATTTCTCCTCATGTGACTCAGCTGGTCCAGCAGCTGAATCCTGGGTATGTCATATGGGTTCCACAGACTCTGTGGCTTCAGGGACTACACACACACACAAAGAAATGATTTTTTAAAAATATACTGAGTTGAATTAATGAATAATTGAACAATTGTGTGTGCGTGTGTCCAAGTGTATGTGAGAGACCTTGTTGAGCACAGCCAGCTGGAACCCTGAGAACTCTTTGGGGTTGCTGTCAAGCGGGCCATCTCCCATGATGCTTTGCAGCAGCTGTGCAAAGTCCTTTCTGTGAGCTAACGAGAGAGCAGAGCCTTGGAGGCGGAGCTTGATTTCCCACATCAGGCCCCACCTTCTTCCCAACAAATGCACAAACACAGTCCGCCTCGACCTTCGCCTGGAACACACACACACACTGTCTTAATGAAGTAAAACAACTACAAAATGTCTGATTTGGATTCAGATAGCTTAAAACTTTGAAGAACCACCTGCTGGCTGAGTTTCTTCAGGTATAAAGCAACGCTGTAGCTCAGGCCGTACTCCATGCTTTCAGCCAGCAGGTTCGGTGCTCCCATCATCCTCAGCGCCTTCCTCAGGGGCTGCAAGCAGCCAGATCAAGTTTACACACACACTGCTGCGTGTGTATGTGCTCATGTGCATGTGTGTGGTGCTCACCGTGATCTAGTATGGTGGCATGGTCTTAAGGTAGCTCTCGAAGGCGTGACGCCGTTTTGGAGTAGGCTTGAATTTGTGCACTCGAATCAAGTCATCTAGAGGTGGACAAAATGATGCATGACTTGCATGGTACAGAAAAGCCACGTTGCCATGGTGACATTTCTTTGTTATGGTACTAATTGTTTAAATGGTGCACAAGGGGCACATTGTGTGTGTAAAGGAACTTACTGAGTATGGGCAGCACCACAGGGTAGTTATAGGGCATGATGAAGAGGTTGACACAGCTGAGAGCTGTACTCGCCTTCATGTAGCCGAACGGCTGCTGCCCGAGCTCGCCGTACTTAGCGCTGTTACCTGAACACAACGATTAAACATTGACATTGATTGACATTGGTTCTTGTCAAAAAAAAACATGAGTGGACATGAAACATGTGTGTGTCTTTCACACAGTGACCATATGACTGTTTCCATCGCAGTTTATGCAGTTTTCTTCTTGAATAAAAAAAACATTTATCCACCTCAATGGAGTGCATACGTTGATGTGCATTTTGGAGATTTTATCAAATTTTATTCACCACTTGACCTTGGTGATGATGAACCGAATCAGAGGATAAGTTCCGATGTTGTTCTCTTCGCTTTTACAACAACCAGCAACGGCCATTTGTTGTGTCATGGTACATTTTGTTGTATAGGTAAAATGAAATCATGCTAATGTGATTGCTAAACGGCCACTCCCACAGGAGGATAATAAATAAATAAATAAATAAACACAATCATCAATTATCATCAATTTTCAATTACACGATTTAGTCAATCAATCAAGGGTCACATCAGAGAGTGCATTTATACAGAAATTTCAGAATATATTGATATAGATCTCTTAACAGGATTACACATACCTATAATGTTCCAACTAATAAATCTTAAAAGATCTATTTATTAGATCTTAAAATCTTAAAAATCTTAAAATGCCTGTCCTCGCCGTGCTGGGATCAAAATCACTACCAACCATCTAATAAAGTAAAGCATAGGGATATAAATAGTCAATTAGAGCCGGAGTGATTTCCCCTCCCCCCAAAATATAATATAGACCATTTTCTGAATATCACGGTTCCTGTGGAAACGCTCCGGTGAACAGTTTACTGATTTGTATCCAGTTTGATAAACGAGGTCCACTGAGTGGCGATTCAAGTGCAAATGCGATACACAAAAGGACATGTTTTATAAATGTGTAAAACGCACACATAAAACAGGCTCTGCATTTTTAAGACAACATACTACTTTACTACAGGTGTGTCGATTCAACTCACAATGCTGGTCTTACAATTCCATTCCATTCAATTCAAAGAATATTTAGAACAAAATCTGAATGAAGAATAATTATTTCTGAATCATATAAAATGCAAAACAATGCAACTTTTTGTCCATATAGAGCCAAATAAATCAAAAACTGCTACAAACATTGGTTTAATATTGCAAACAAACTGCACGACAGGGTCACCATATCTTAAAAATAAATAAATACCCAGGAAAAATGATCAACTGTAACTCTAGGAGCATTATTAAACCTGAAACAGAGCAAACATGTGACTAAAATGCCTGGTTTCCATCACCCATTTCTTGAGAACTGCAGATAGCAGAAGTGCGGGACTCGTGTCGTTTGATACCGATTTTTTTTATAACCGATACTTTGTTTATGTGCCAATAACCGATATGCAGAACCAATATTT
>JAFFST010048863.1:6186-17425 GCA_022414735.1 Noturus placidus | reverse complement strand
AACGAATACATCCCTTCACTCAATCTTTTCAATATTGTAGCCCACTATGTAAATAAACTGTGTATGATTTTGTTTTCTTGGATTTTAATCCAAATTTTAACCCTAGCCCTACCCCCCCCCCACACACACACCCCTGAAACACACAGTTTAATACTGTATTTTTAATGCAGCTCTTGTTCGCTTATTATTGATAAATTTATAAATTAAAATTCATATCCTGAATATATATGTTTTTGTAAAGCTGCTTTGTGGGAGGCGGCATCCTGCGTTCTTGAGCCACCTGCTGCCCGGCAAAACCCACCTCGGTTCCTGGGGCAGCAAGGGGACATTCTGCCCAGGGGTCCGGGACCACCAAAGGGGGGGTTGTGTTTCATGGTGCTCTGGGAGTAGCACCTTTTGGGGGGAGGGGTTCTGTCAAGATTCCCCTTGGGAGCAGTGTACATGCGCACTGCATTTGCTCGCTGATTACTCCTGTTTGGATTACGATTTGGATGATATTGCCTGCCTCTCTATTAATAAAAACTGTTCATCTTGCGTTTGCGTCCAGCCTCCTTCTCCTCCATCACGAAGCCGTGACAATCTGCAGATGGGGTTACCTCCACCCACCTGCTGTATTTGTCTATTAACACTAGCATGTACCTTTTACCTTTTACATGTGTCACCATATCTATATAATCAATCACCAGGTGTTTGAATGGACCTTCAGGTACTGGCATATGCCCTATAGGTGTTGATGTTCCCTTTCTGACATTACGTTTAGCACACATTTCACACTCAGACAAAAATTGTCTACCATTGCCTGTAAATATGGAGACCAGTATCCTTGCTATTTCTATCTTCTTCATGATTTCCCCCTCGCCCACTGGTGAAAATCATGCACATCTGAAATTCATACAGTGAGAGGTGCAGTATTTATAATCAGAAACTAGTTGCTCGGTATGTTAAAGTGGCGTCCCAATGATTTTTCTAAATCCTCATTGTATTCAGACTACTCCAAACAGGTGGCACAATCCATGGGCAAAAACAGAAACAGTATTTATGTATTAACAATTCCACCCTAAACCAGTTCACACTCTGTAGTGATAGCCAATTTGACTGATCAGGGTGCTTGTTAAGTTTGTGAGATTTCGGACAAAAACCTTTCAGATGGAATGTCTAAAAAGGTCCAATTTAAGCTTGAGGAAATACAATTTTCGTCTTGGCAATTGTGAGTGTTCTCAGTAACTTGCTCCACAGAATTAATTAGGTAATACAACAGTTGGTGTGTTAGACACACTAATAGGTTTAATATTAAAATTTTCGGGTGGCACATAGAAGAACTTTATATCCTCTTGTTTGCTGAGCTGTCATGTGTTACATGCAGATATTATTTAAAATAGAAATGGTCTGATATGATAAATGTACTCTATGTTAATCAGAAAGTTGGATGACTTGTTCAATGATTTTGTTAAATTTTTGTAAAATACCATCCTCTTCCTTAAACACCGGTCACTGGGTTTGTTGTATAGCAGAACTTATAACAGTTGTTTTTTTATCACAGCTTGCTGTACTAATGCCTAATACTAGAAAAGGGGATATCCCTTCCTCCTTTTCTGAGGATGGAGGGTAAGTGTACATTTTACTAGTCATGCTTCAATCTTATTTTGATCATACATTACCAGGTATGTCAGCAGGTTCAGGATGAAGAATGCCACCATCACTGTCCTTATTTAGAAACTGGAGACAGACAGCTGGGAACACACAACTGCAAAATCCATCATTAGAAGTTCAATTTATATATCACATCAAAGCCTAGTAAATTAAAAGGTGAATAATTATGATTTGATTTACTGTATGTGGATTTTAATAATGCAAAAAAGCAATTTAAAATGATGAGTTCAGGTTTTAACTCAAATTGCTCAATATAAACAAATCACAAGGCCCTGATTGGGTGGAATCACACACACCTTGGCCCGGGGTCAATTGATAACGCAAAGGAGGTGGGAAATTAGAGGTGTCAGGAGATGAAGTTAGCACTTCAGTCAGATGACTCAGGTCAGCCAGCAGATGGGACAATTGATAGCGTGTGTTTAAGTCAAGCCCCTCAAGAGAAGGGAAGAAAATTCCACGCGTGCTTAAAGAAAACAGAAAGGGGGAAAAGAAGCATGAGCAGTATACAGCATTATATCAAAAGGGGACATATGTAAACTATGGAGAAGCCAGACACTAGCAATATAAACATTAACCACTTACCCATGACAGCTGGAGCAAAAGAAAGTATAAGTCCCAAAGGAGAAAGGCAGACAGAGGCCAACGGTCCACACAGTTCGCTGACAAAAATAGAAATGATTAAAAAGAGGGAAGGGTGTATTTTTTAAAAAGCATATGGAAAAGGGCAGAAAAAAATAGGATAGAGAACCATGAAAATTTTGTTTTATAAGGAATGGAAAGACCAAAAAGTAAACTATAATAGAAATGAGTAAATGCAGATGCGAGGTTTAATGGAAAATTTGAAGACCTGGAAGGGAGGGGAAGAACATATATAAGGGACGGCCCTGACACAAGTTTTCAGGTCATTCCTTGGGGTACCTCAACGTCTGCATCTCAATTTGTGGTTGGAGAAAAATTCAATAAAAGCTGAACCTACTTCTTCTCACTCACTGGTCTTGTGTGCTTCATTCTTCAAAATTCTGTGGATAAGTATTGAACTTATCTCAATTATTGAATAGGTAGGGAAATTAGTAGAACTGAGCAGAGAAATTTGATACTTTAGTTAAAAATTTGGTACTTCATTTGGCAACCCCGGTAGGACTGGCATAGACCCAAAAAGTCCAGATTCCCACTCGTGGGACTCCGCGATTCACAGGCGAGGTAAGGCCAAATAGGGAAAGGCGAGACAGAAGCCTTTTTAAATTCTGCATTAGACACTTCGCTACTGTGTGTGTGGGGCCCCGGAAGGGGAGGAAGGACAGAGTTTGTCTCCAGAGAAAGAGTCCTGTAAAATAATTGAAGAAAATTACAGAGTAATTGTCACAGTGAAAGACGAAAAGTGAGTGAGAAAAGGTAAGAATCTAAAAGAGGAATGCATAATTATTGTGTAATGTATATAAAAAGAATGTTGAAATATTGAGCTGAAGAAAAGGCTAAGGATTGAATGTGCTGTGTTTTTTGTGTAATGAGTGAGTGAAAGTCCTGCGATACCACTGATGAAAGACTCAGGTTTGCATAGAAGGCAGGTGGAAAAAGCTTAGAATCCCTTGATACCGCTGGAAAGAGTCCAAGTCTGCTTAGAGAAGGGTAAAAATCCTGGGGGCCCCAGGTCTGGGTAAACGGGCAGTACAAAGGGTGAGAACCCAAGTGCGGTCAACGTACCCGGTGAGTGAGTGAATTCTTTTTTGTTGATTTGATACTTTGGGGAAGACACTGTTGAGGATGATGACATGAAATACTAAGTGTTATGTGCATGTATGCATTGTGTATGAATCCAAAATAATTGAACGTGTATGAACTTATGAATCTGCAATAGCTGAGTGTGTGTCAACCTAGGTAGAGAGAAATTGGGCTGAGAGGACAAAGGAATTGAGGATAATGAAAAAGGGTTGAGGAAATGAAAAAGAGAAAGGAGGAAGAAAAAGAGAGAGAGAGGGCAAAGAAAATACATGAAGCAGTGAAGGAAGAAAAAGCAAGACTAGAGCAAGGAAAAGAGGAGGAAAAGAAGGCAACAGCCCCACCCTGCACAGATAACCACGAAGTAAACTCGCCGCCCCCATATAATCCACAGGCGCACCCCACAGCCAAACCTCGACGAAACGCTCCTACTCATACGGGCATGTACCCGTTGAGGGTTGAAGGAGAAGAGAGGATGGGAGAAATGCAGGATACCAAAATAGAAGTGAGGGAAATGTTTGATGGACAACACCAAATGGTGACAAGAGGCTATTTGGATGAAGAAGAACCATGCAGTATAGGAGAGTACAGAGAAGACGGTCCCCTACTTGAGGTCCCAGATCTAGGGAGTGACTCCTGGAACGAAGAAATGAGAGAATATTGCAGAGGATATACCACAACTTATGCCCATATGGATGAAGACGAGGGGCCTTGTCAAAGTACCCCGCGGGTGACAATCAGGAAGACACCAAGGGAGAAAGCAGAGGGCATAAGGGGGAAAAGCTATAACGGAGGGGACTGAAAGAAGCCTATGTGGGGAGAGAACGGAGGAGAGAAAAGCCTGAGTTAGTGGGATAATGGAGAGGACTCAAAAGTAAACCAGAGAACAGGAAAAAGAAAGGCACCAAAGAAAGACGGAGGAGCACAAGGATTCGATCGAGAAGAGAAAATGGTCAGATTGGAAGGAAACGTAAGGATCACGCCTTGTTCCGATGAAAGAAACCAAGGGCTAAGGGATAATACCAAATTATGGGAAGAGGTAGCCACAAGTGGAGAAAAAGAGATCAAGGAGGAAAAGGAAATAACGCTGAATGCCTGGCGCATGGTGCAGGTGGCTCGAGAACGGGGCAGAACCCCAACTCAAGAGATGGTGGAAAGGTTGAAAAGGGAAGAAAGACTGAACCGAGATACAGAAGAAAAAATGAAGGAGTTGACACTATCAACAAGAGCACTGAGAGAACAATACGAGGCTGAAACATGGGATGGAGAAGACGGGGCTGTAGGCTTTGGTAGCAGCCTGGAATATTATGAGCGAAAGGAGGATAGAGAGGAGGAGGAGTCGGCACAGGAGGAGGAAAACGAGTCAGAACCAGAAAGAGAGGAGAGAGAAGAGGTGCCGTGGACGAGCAACGGAAAAGGCAGGACTCTGCGAAAAACAATCAAACCCCCTCCCAGGTATGCAAAGACTCCCCCGCGGTCGCAAGTACTAACACCAACGGCAAGTCTGCAGAACTTGTATAAGTTGCAGACCACCTCAATGCTGCCCCTCATGGTCAAAGGGAAAGATGTTTGTTATGTCCCGTGGAGCTTCATGGATTTAACAGGGCTTATACAGAGACTCCCCAACATGTGTGACGGGGGCAGAAATGGATAACCCAGTTTGAAGAAAAAACCGCTGGACAACTTTTGGCCTTAGGAGACATCAAGGCTATTTTGTGGCAAACTGTAGGCCATGGGCCT
Source organism: Noturus placidus (assembly GCA_022414735.1). Lineage (NCBI taxonomy): Eukaryota > Metazoa > Chordata > Actinopteri > Siluriformes > Ictaluridae > Noturus > Noturus placidus. The sequence goes on along the minus strand of JAFFST010048863.1, from coordinate 12,319 downwards.
GCAGAGGAGCTGTTCAAAGACGCAGATTTGGCCCAAGTGGCATTAGATCCGCGTGCAGTTTCGGCCCAGTTTGGGCGTTATCGGACGAAAATATATGCTATACGCCAGATGTTCCCAACCAAAATGGATCCGGGAAAGCTGGAAACGCTTAAATTGGGAGACGAGGAAAATGGAACAACATTTATACAGAACTTCCAAGATAGGTGGAGAGACGAAACGGGAGGTAAATGGGATGAGACTGCAGCTAGCCAAGGACTGTTTAAAATGCTGTTAAAAAAGGCCTTGCCCGAGGAAGTCCAAAAGAATCTGGAAGGAGTGGTGGGGCTGAATAGAATGGAATGGAACTCGTTCCAAGCACATGTAATACATCATGTGGAACAGAGCAAAAAGGCCAAAAAGGAGGCCAAGGAAGCGGCAGAGACCATACTGACCCAAATATACAAAGCTCAATTGGAAGAAATCACCAGAGCCAAGCAGGAGGAAAAGGAGAGGAAGAAGGAAGGGGCCAAACAAGCTGCCGTTATGGTGACACAGCCACAGGTCGTGAACCAACAGGAGGAATCTGAACGTGCCGCACCGACAAGCCCCCTCCATGCCCTGCCACAGATGCAAGGGATGTCAGGATACACCGGAGCACCGATGGCCCCAGGAGGATATATGTATCAGATGGGAGCTCCGGAACAATATGGACCGCCCGCATGGGGGCGAGGAAGGGGGTATGGAAGAGGAAGACCTCCACAAAGAGTGTTCATGGGATGTTGGGAGTCTGGGGACCCGAGTCACATGAGAAGGAACTGCCCATATGCCCACCAGCCTACATGGGGAGAAAGGGTGGACAGAGCGGAACAACGAGGACAGATATTGGGACCCAGGGCCCCACAGCAACCCATGCAGGAGGGGCACAGGGTGCAGACTGAGTGGCAAAACCAACGCCATGCCCCACTCCCACCTGGTGGACCCATGCAAGGGCCACACGGGGGAGGTGGACCTAATCACAGTTGAAGAGGCCTAGAGAAGCCTGGGGGGGAGCTGATGCAGTATGTCACCACACTGTATCCAGAGCAAGAGCCCACGATTACGGTCACAATTGGAAACACCTTAAAGGCGCCTTTTATGATCGACACAGGAGCCACTTACTCAAGCATCGGGCATGAAGGCTCATAGCTCTCCCTCACATGTAAGGCAGTACAAACAATGGGCTTCTCAGGTAAAATACAGACCTTACGTTTCACCGAACCACTAGACTTGACATTGGATGGAAGAACAATCCAGGCCCCATTGCTATACTCACCAGAGCCCCCAGTAAACCTCATGGGACGAGACACCCTGTGCAAACTAGGAGCACGAATACAATACGAAGCCACAGGGATCCAAGTGACCTTTCCAGCAACGACGTTTGCTCAGTATGTGTTGCTCCACAAAAATAACCAGAAGAGCCAGGAAGTGGATAAAGTGTACTGGCTCGAACTCACAGATTCATATCAAACCGAACTATGGACAAAATATGACCAGTGGAGACCATGGCTACAATATGTACAGCCAGACTGCAGGGAAGTGGAGACCCCTTTGCATTGTACCATGAACTATGATAAGGGAGGATGGGAACAGGAGTATGAACAACTGTGGGAGGAAATAGAACAAGGACAAACAGAAGATCTAAGAATGGAGGACATTATTATAGGTAAACAGGGAGTAGCGGCCATGCCAAAGGTACCCAAGCGACTGATGAACTGGTATCGGGCAAAGGATGCGGCTTCTCACATCTCCCTCATGGTGGCGGAAGGTCACAGCCAAGCGGAGTTGGGGCCCATGGTAAAGAAAGCACGAGAGGTGCGAGTCTGGAAACCCACATCAAATCTATATCTACATGTTTCCGAAGATGGGGTTTTCACCCGAATATCTATGGTAGCGATTGTATCGATCAAAGCTGTTAGCATCATCAAACCCTCCAAACCAGGACATCAAATCTCCATTCACCTGCCATGACCTTACAACAGGATCAAGAGACTGACACACTGTTGGAGACAATTTTCCCATAGCTATAGACAAAACAACCCACAGACGTAGGACTAGTGAAATCAGCCGGAATGGCACGGATAAGAGTAAGGGACCAAGCCCGACTACCTTGCCAAAGACAGTACCCTCTGACCTCGCAAGCCAAAGATAGAATAAGGCCAACCATCCAAGGCTTGGTGGAGGCGGGAGTACTCATTCCGACCCAAAGCCTGTGCAATACTCCTATATTCCTGGTGAGAAAACTAGGATCAGATAAATGGCAGTTGGTGCATGACCTACGTGCAGTAAATCAAGTAGTTATACCTGAAACTCCAATAGTGCCAGATCCCAACACCCTCTTGTGCAATATGCCAGTGGGCACTAAATCGTACATGGTCATAGACTTATGCTCAGCTTTCTTCAGCGTGCCTTTTGCTTTCACGTATGAAGGACAACAGTACACATAATATCCCAGGTTACCACAGGGATATTGTGAAAGCCCATCCATATTCAACCAGATGCTTGCCCAAGATTTGTCCGGCTTAAAATGCCAGAGTACAGTTCTGCAATATGTGGATGACCTACTGATATGTAGCGGTACCAAAGAACAATGTCAGAAAGACTTGCTGGAGGTCCTCCAAATGCTAGCAGAAAACGGCCATAAAGGAAGCAGGAAGAAATTACAGTTTTGCAAATCCAAGGTGGAATACCTGGGCCGGATACTTGAGGGAGAGAAATGCACCATTTCACCTAAGCACGTAGAAGATATCAGTAATGCACCACAACCAAGAACTGTTAGACAAATGATGGCGTTCTTAGGTATGGCAGATTTCAGTAGGCCATGGATATGTGAGTTCGCCCAGCAGGTGCAACCATTAAGGTTGCTGCCTTTATCAGATCCCTCCAAACCAAGTGCACCCCTCACATGGACATCTGAAGCAGAAGCAGCGTTCATGGACATTAAACTTAGCACCGCACCGGCTCTCGCTAACCCAGACTACACTAAGCCATTCCATTTGTACTTCTCTGAGCGAAAGGGGTATGCATCTGCAGTCTTAATGCAGCACCAGCAGGGCACAGGAAAACAGGCGATAGCATATTACAGCACAGCCCTTGACAATGTAGAAAAGGGGATGCCCCCCTGCTATCGGTCCTTAGCAGCAGCTGCCTTCGCGTACCAGAAAGCAACGTCAATCACGATAGGCTACCCAGTCACACTCTACACTATGCATGCATTGCATGACCTACTTATGAGCCAAATGTTCGTCATCACTAACTCGCACTGGACCGGCTATGACTCCATTTCAGCAGCCCCAGAGTTGACAATTGAACGGTGCGCGACGGTTAATCCAGCGGCTAAGACGGTCACCCCCCTCGACGGCACACCACACGAGTGCCGAGTCGAAACGACTAAGTTCCTCAAAGCCAGGCCAGATCTGGAAAATCAGGCTTTGGAACATGCACAACTCGTATTGTTTGTTGATGGGTCATGCTTACGTACCGATGCGGGAAACCGGGCAGGGTATGCAGTAGTAAAGGCGGAACAAGGTCATGAACGATTTGAAGTCGTGGCAAGTGTCCCCCTCACTCAACCCTGTTCAGCCCAGTTAGCGGAAATAAAAGCATTGGCAGAAGCCTGCAGGTTGGCAAGCGGGAAGAGCTGTACTGTGTACACTGATTCGGCCTATGCTCATGGAGTGTGTCATGTCTTTGGCCCCATTTGGGCACAGCAGGGTTTCCAGAGGGCTGACGGCTCTGCAATAACTCATATCTGCAATAACTCATGAGGAAGCCATTTCTGACCTATTGTATGCCACTACCCTGCCTACTCGCCTAGCGATAGTAAAATGTAAGGCACATAAAACTGATAACTCTTTTGTCACAAAGAGCAATTCGGCGGCGGATGAAGCAGCAAAGATGGCCACCCTAGACCCCAACCACATGATGGCGCTGACCGAGCTGCAGGAGCCGCAGGTGCGCCATTACCAGCACGATAACGTGGCACACCTTGTAGAACTCCAAGACACTGCGGGGGCAGCAGAGATGATAGTGTGGCTAAAGCGGGGAGCAAGGAAGGAACCAGGCACTGGACTGCAGCGGCATATGGATGGCCAGTGTGAGGCCCCCCCTAAGTTACATCCAATTGTTGATCAAGGAAGCACATGGAGTGGATCATACAAACCGAGCAGAGATCATTCGGTGCCTGCGTCGAGACTGGTGGTCACCCTACCTAGCCGGCATGGTAGACAAACATCTCAGTCAGTGTGAAATTTGCATTCAGTAAAATACCTGGAAGAAGATAACGGTCCCCCTGGGTAACATGCCCCCACCAACGGGACCGTTCAGACATCTGATGATGGATTACACGGACATGGGGAGTGAGAATAGAGTGGGGGTAAACGATACATTCTAGTGGTAGAGGACTGGTTCAGTAGATGGGTAAAAGCAGTAGCTATGAAAAATGAGACCGCGGCAACAGCAGCAAAATTCTTGTGTCAGGAAATAATTCCCCGCTTTGGTATACCCGACTATTTGAGTTCCAAATAATGGGACACATTTTGTGAACAACGCGATTGACGCTATCACGACCTTACTGGGGATAGACCATAAGTTGGGATGTGTCTACCGTCCCCAGTCACAGGGCATGGTAGAACGTGCCAACCAGGTCATAAAGGCCAAACTAGCTAAAATGCTTCAGTGTACATCATTGAATTGGGTACAAGCACTCCCCCTAGTGCTTCTAAAAATGCGCTCACAGACTAATCGTACAACACACTTGACACCGCACGAGATGTTGACAGGACGCCCGATGCCAATGGCATACACTCGGGCCCCATATGTAGGTCCCCCACTAGAGCAATTAGAAGCAGAAATGCAGGAATACATGAGGGCCCTCACCCAAATCCACAGACATCTGTATTCGCAGGTCCAAGAGGCTTACAGCAGTGAGCCAGTTCCTGCCCGAAACCAGGTGTTCCCGGGGGACGACGTTTACATCAGAACCTTCAAGCAGAAAGGTGCGCTGAAAAGCCGACGGGAGGGCCCATACAAGGTAGAGGGAAAAGACCACTGGTACCATCTGAATAACTGTAGCCAAGCCCCGGAAAAGAGTCGTCTTAACTTAGCGCAACCGCCACTAGACCAGCCAGCAGAACCGGACGACGCACAACCCTCCACCTCGGGGACTCCGGCCCCCTCGCAGCCCTGGAAGCCAACCTTACCCAACACAGACAGTGACACTGAGGATTACTTGTCCCCTGCCCATAGGACCAGGTCTCGCACAAAAGCTCGGGACTCCTCGTTGGCATAGTCGGACAGCGGTGCATCACCACTAGGGAGCATCCTCACTCCAGACCTTGCCACCCAACACAGTTCTTCTGGGCTACCTATTGCTGCTACCCCTGTACCTTGTGACCGCTCACCCCCCAGCGACCCGGGGTCTCCTCAAGGCTTCCTGCATACGGCCACAGTACAGGATGAGCAGCCTGTCCTGGCAGAAATTCTGTCACCACCCAACTTTGACACCCTGGATCCGACCTTACTGGAGGAGTTAGGCTTCCTCAAACAACCCAGCTTCAATGCCCAATCCGATCCGGCCACATCTTCCTAGGGACGCTGCCCTGAAGTGGTTCATCATGCTCGTCTGGTTTATCTGGGCGTGCACCTTTCTTGCTATATTAGGCCTTGGTCCACAATGCGCCCCGATTGAAACCCCCGTTTCCACGCGTAACCTGTCTGCACCAGTCCACCCATTCAACATGTCGTCCCACACTGGGCAGGCCAGGGAACCCCACCGTTCCCATAGGGGCATCGGCACCCCTAGCCGTAAATGTTACCCATCCAACACTACCACGTATTGCACGCAAGAGCATCAGCACCGACCACACCCCTGATGCCCTTGGGCTCAGGATGACATAGTTCAATTCAATTCAATTTTATTTGTATAGCGCTTTTTACAATAGACATTGTCTCAAAGCAGCTTTACAGGAATACAAACACAGTACATACACAGTAAAAGTGAGAAATTATCCCAACTGAGCAAGACACTGAGTGGCGACAATGGCAAGGAAAAACTCCCTAAGATGTTTTAAGAGGAAGAAACCTTGAGAGGAACCAGACAGAAGGGAACCCATCCAAC
>JAFFST010048861.1:146283-162207 GCA_022414735.1 Noturus placidus | reverse complement strand
TTCTTACTTATTAAATACTGCTGTGATTCACAGCTAAGCACGCCTCTCTAATCAGCAAAACAAAGGGTAGTCACGTGAACGAGCGACTGCCAACAAAACCGAATCCAAATACCCGAGTTCGCTTTAATCTAGCAACAATAGAGCACAGTTACAGCTTCTATCAGACAATCGGTGCTAAAGCTAGTTTCAACTAAAAATCCAGAAAGAAACACTTACCACTTACTGTTCGCCTGGGTCGACAAGCACTTTGCTGTAGTACAACAGGTAGGCACACTTATATAGTACTCAACAGGTGCTTACTCAACAGGTGCTAAGCACGCCTCTCTAATCAGTAAAACAAAGGGTAGTCGCGTGAATGAGCGACTGCCAACCGAAACCGAATCTGAATACCCGAGTTCGCTTTAATCTAGCAACAATAGTGCACAGTTACAGCTTCTATCAGACAATCGGTGCTAAAGCTAGTTTCAACTAAAAATCCAGAAAGAAACCTTACCACTTACTGTTCGCCTGGGTCGACAAGCACTTTGCCAAAACTGGCCCAGATATGTTTTAAGATATTTGGACCACATTTTCTGCATTATATGTGGGCCAATTTAGGCTTACACTCACATTACCATGTACCAGTTGTGCTGCACCTTTACCTAAAGTGGCCTAATACTGTTCAACAATATTTGCGCCATATTTACCATGTCAAATGTGGGCCAAATTAGGTTCACATCCTGGTTAGCCAATGCTGACTGTGTGCAAAAATTGGCACTTGTGATTTGGGATATTTGGGCCATATTTGCTACTTTACATGTCGACCACTTCAGGCTTATATTCATTTTCTCTGAGCCAAAAGAAGGCCAGCAGTGCCGCAACACTGCCTCAAGTGGCCCACATCCAAATGCTAACTTGGATACAAGTAAAATTAAATGGAATTGAATTGAAATATTTTCAGTAATCATTGAAATTATGATGAATCTAGAATCTCTCCACATCTACTGAAAAAATCCAGCATGGTTTGGACAGTTAGCAGCTGCTAAAACACAGGCCGGCAAAGATCGTCTACCAGTTTGACCAACATGAACTGTGTTTTGGTAACTGCTAACTGGTCACACCATGCTGGATTTTTCAGCAGAGATTTCAATATCAGACACAATCAATGAAATGACTCATTTGGCATATAAACACTTTCATGAGCAGCTACTGATACCACAGAAAAATTCAAAAACCTGTTTTCCTATACACAATGAACTGCAGGAACAGAAAAAAATCTCCATCCTCCCAATAAACACTTCATTGCTTACACAGGAACTAGGACACTCCCCGGAAAATGCAAAGGAGAAGATGATGGATTTTGATAATGAGACCTTTACCATGACGTGTTGTTATACTTAGATCAATTGCACTTTCAGTAATGAATTTCCCTGTATGAAAAATGCATATATTTTCATGCACTACAGAAGATCTCTCTCTTTTCCTCTTTCTCCACTTTTTATCACTCCTTGTGAGCTGAACAGTGATCAGGAGGGGATTTGCTCTTTGTTCATCTGAATCAAATTATATTTTAAATCTGCTGGAAGTAAGATTTCAGAACTAAGAAGTAAGAATGTAAGGTTGCTTCCCAAACCATATTCTAGGCACTAAAGAGGAAGTATCACTTTATGTTCTGAGAACACACCACTGTGTGTTATGAATCTCAGGAGTAGATTCTGATTCTCATCTCGGTTAACGAGCACCTGTGTGTATTTAAGTCATGGTTTGTACAGCACTTTGTGTCTGGCTTTGTTTGTCCTATATTGTCATGTCATGTGCTCCCTTGTCCTAAGTATTAGTTTATGTTTGTTTTCCTTGTTCACAGACTCTTAGTGTTTTTTGTGGGTTTTTTTTTTAATTCAACTCTTATTAAACTTTGAATATACATGTGCATCCGCCTCCATCTCTGCATTCGTGAGTATGTAGTACAGTAGTATATGGTTTTGTAACATTGACAATGTAATTACCTGTTATTATCATTGTCTCCACAGTATTACAGTAGTGTTATAAGTATACAAACTTTAATGTGTAAATCAGTGTGACTGTCACAGTTACTGACTTTTAAGTTAAGTGAGCAAGTGCTCTCCTTTAACAAGAATTTGTAGTTAACATCAGTAAATTAGCCTGCTACTGGCTCCAGCAATTGATTACAAGTACCATGGTCTAACACAGAACTAACAGATAAGGAGTATAGTTAAGAGTTGGTTAGTAATGCTCTAAATTTACTTTTAGGAGTAGGTTTAACTGGCCACATACTCTTACTCAAGTTTATTTTTAATTACAGGAATGTACTTTTACTTTGCTACATTTGGGGTCATTCCTCCGTTACTGTTTAAATATTAATTATGTAGTTTTAATAATTAATTTAAATCGCGTATAATGAGAATGCGAGTCTTGCGATATGCTGTAGTGGTCTAAATGCATCTGCAACAGCCGCTCACTTTTTTTAGCTGCTCAGTCCTCAAAGATAATGGCCAACGTAGGAGAAGAAGCGAACAAGGCATGGTGCACACAGACACTTCTGTTCTATTCCATTGTCTGTTCTTTTGTTCGCTTTTGTCTTGTTTAAATGCAGATGCTGACATGTTTGGTGTTAACAATTTGAAAATAGACAGTCACCTGTCTGGAAAATGTTTATTTTTGGGGTGTGTAAGATTTTGTGTAAAATATGACAGGTTATGTGTTGTATCCATCACAGGACTGGGATATACTGCTTCATTTTGAATTCAGGTTTTATTGGAGTTGGGGTACTCAAACCCAGACTTGAGTCCAATTATGAACAAACTCAGTTGAGTCGCTGTCATGTGTAACATGAAAAGAAAGATAAAAATAACACAATTAAGATAACATGAAGTTAATGAATTTATTTCTGCCTGACCAGGGGGCTTTCTCTGGGCACACACTTGAAACCCGCTCACAGAAAACCATGCAGTACTGAATTGAGTTCTCTTGAGCAGCCTATTATGCTTGGACGGTCAAATAAAAACACATCATGTAAAAATGCAGGTCTGGCCGAGTATTCATGCAAACACAGTGGGTTATGTCTTAAGTGAATGTAAACAGTTGGGAAAGAAATTGAATTGTTATGTGAATATTAGATCTGTGCATTGGGTCTTAAAACTGACAGTAGTCTAATAAAACCTGCTGCTGTCTGTATCATTAATGTTAATCAAACAATAAAAGACAAGGAGAAAATCACTCACAGAAAATGTGATAATCACTGTGTGTCATACAGTGAAGTCTATTATTTTACATTTCATTGCTTTATTCAATTTCCACAGTATTTCTCACTTGAATACTACTGATACGTCTACATGAAAAGACGTATTGTGAAATACGGCCAGCCCTAAACATGAGCATTTGGTGAGTCTTTAATTTCATGTAAAATGAGAACTGTAATTCTTAATGTAGTTAATTTCATAAACCCTGTTGGTGGGGATTTTCTTTTTATTTTAGAGCTGTGTTCAGAAATGGGTTCATAGAAATAATAATAATAATAATAATAAATCAATTTGTATAGCGCTTTTTTACAATGGTACATTGTCTCAAAGCAGCTTTTACAGAAATATCATTTTTACATTTACAAGCGACTTACTAATGAGAGCACATTCACACACCAATGGTAGCAGAGCTGCCATGCAAGGTGCTAGCTTGCCATTGGGGGCAACTTAGGGTTCAGTGTCTTGCCCAAGGACACTTCGGCATGGGATCACCCGGGCCGGGATTCGAACCGCCAACCCCACGGTTGGTGGATTGGTGGACAACCCGCTCTACCGACTGAGCCACAGCCGCCCCAAGGAAATGAAATGAGTTCCTTGTAATTCATAGACCGATTAAAAGCAGTAATAAAGCATGAAGTTTATTATGATGCCAAATATAACTCTACTCTGTACCCTCTCAGCCTATATAACTGTGGAGGAGAGGCATCAAATAATTGAAAGGTCAGCACAAACTATGATACAATAGCAAAACAGGTTAATTTGTATTTTCATACACTTGTAATATAATAAAGGTTCTACATATCCCTACATATTCTTTTCTATATACTGTTTTTTTTTTTTGTTTTTTTGTTTTTTCTTTGAAACCATGTTTTGATAGAATACTAGCTGAGGTGCTGATGACATGAAATAAAAATATTAAATGGCAAGATGCAATAGTGGTATTTTTTGTTACAATTATGTTGCCATTGGTTTTTGAAAGATTATAATAATTTAATAATTTAACAGCTCAGTGTTGAGTTTATAATTGCAATTTGAAATCTTTTTTTTCCAATTTCATTTCTTGCAGGACTCTGCCATTAAGGACTCAGACTTGAGTCCAACTTGAATCAGACTGATTGGTTAAGGACTTGGTCTCGACTTGAGCTCAACAAAAGTGACACTAGGTTAACCCAACACTAGGTTTTATATCATATGAACAGACAGACGGTCAAGGATTGGTGTGACTTACAGTTCTCCATGTAGTCTGAGATTCAGGATTTTCCCTTCATTTTAATCAGATCTCATGTAACTAATAACTTACTACTTAAGTATTCTTCTCATTGAATATTCTATTAATATTACTCAAGTAATATAACTTTTACTGTTACTTAAGTAATTATTTTATAACTAGTTGTACTTGTACTTGAGTAAAATATTTGGTTACTCTACCCACCTCTGGTTATGAGTGGGTGAAATTGAGAGTACTAAATAAGGGGAAAGTGAAAAAAGAAAAATACGGACACCAACTGATAGTTCTGACCTCTGACTTGCCACACACACAGGGATTGAGTCTCACAAACAATGCATGCATGGAGATACATAAATGGAAGTGTAATGGTTGTCAATCCCTGACGGCTTTAAATGGCCTTTTAGTTCGCTGTGTTTATGTCATAAAGAAACACAGAGAGCGGGTGCAGACAGCTGAGGCAGCAGGGCACATCATCACAAAATTCTCTCTCTCTCTCTCTCTCTCTCTCTCTCTCACATGGATGTGTTTCAAATTGTCTTGCCTCCTTAACTGTTCTCCATCTATCAGGAGATGGAGATACCCACTCTGTCACAACCACCTTTTTTAATTGCCAATCCACTATGCACCCACTAGTGCTGCATATTCAGCACAGTCAGAAACAATTGTAGGATTTATCATACTGAAACCCCAGAATGTTAAACATCATTTAATGCCAACAGCATATTTAGTTTGTTTTATTCTGCTGAATTATTTCTTACTCTGCTCCATTTTTCCTTAGCTGTTTGTTATGTCATTTTTTGTAAAGATGTTTATGTATGTAAATTAGGAAGTAGCAAATTCAGTTAAACGGTAAATGGCACACTTATATAGCACTTTTATCCAAAGTGCTTTACACTGTGTCTCATACACACACACACACACACCAATGGTAGCAGAGCTGCCATGCAAGGTGCTAGCTTGCCATCGGGGGAAACTTAGGGTTCAGTGTCTTGCCCAGGGACACTTCGGCATGGGATCACCCGGGCCGGGAATCAAATCCCCAACCCTACGATTAGTGGATTAGTGGACAACCCGCTCTACCTACTGAGCCAAAGCCGCCTCTGTTTTAGTGGTCAGAAATGAATGCATCTTCACTAACATGAGCAGGATTATCCTGGTTACAACACTCAAAATCCTGTAGTACAGAGATACAGTATTTCCAAACTCACTTTGGTGTATAAATGAACCAGTGTTACTGCCTGCAGATACTACCTTTTAATGCAAATGCAACACCAAAACATTTTTATTTTATTTATTTATTTGCTTAAAAGTTCTCTCCCCTGTCCTGAGTGGCAAAACAGAAACACAGACACACTTTTGTTGGAATATCACAAGTTCAAATCCCACAATGCCACAGTCTTCTGTGGCCGGGAACCAAGAGTGCAAAATTAGCTGCGCTCTCTGGGTGGCATTACACTTTCTCCCCAGTCAGTCATGGATGTCAGTGAGCTCATGTATGCAGAACAGGGTCTATAGCACTTTCCTCTAAATGGTTTATGCTGTACAGTTATCCAAATACAAAAATTGTGTTCTGAGACGTCATTTTAACATAAATAGGCTACTTCAACTATACTATGTCAGCCTTATTTATCTTCTGTCATTCTGTCCCCATTTCTCATGTTTTCTTGTTTGGAATTCTGGTATTAGTCTTTGACCGCATTATTAATCTCTGATTGTGGATTTTATTGACATTAAAAAAGTTAAATATTCTCACATTTGTGATGCTACCTCTACCAGGCCATATTAAGAAGTGACTTATGTTTGCATATTGATTAGTTAACACTGAAATTGTTTACATCAGCTGCACTAACAGCCGCAGTGATTTTTCATCTGGCTTTGCTCAAATTGATCTGTGCTGGTCACTTGTGGGCATTCCTATCTTCTTTAGTTTACTGCAGGTTGCATGGTTTCACTTATAGAGACACACTAATACAATATCCACACAAGCTTGCTACAGAATGCAGAGTAATCTACCCATTTGATCACAACTCCGATGTCTTCCTGCTAAAAATGCTTGTGTATAAAATGCAACAATGTAGACGTGTCTCAGAATGATGCAAAGTTCACCATCTGAATTTGTGAGAAAATCTGCGAGGGATTGTGGAATGAAGAGCAGGAAGAACCTAAAGATTAATGAATGAATCAAAACATTTAGGAATGAGCACTATTCATTAGTTCTAAAAGTCTAGTATGATGATAAAGTTTTGTATCTCATTGTCACATTAATTTGTGTGTCCAATTATTGGAGGGAAAAAAAGTCACTTCTGTGCTTTCATTCCTGCAATATAATAAGCTTCATGCTTTCAAAATATTAGAATACTTCTAGATAATCTTAACAAAAATAAAATGTGCTGTATTAAGTGCTATTTTGTAGGCTGGAATCTTATAAATATTGTCAAATTGTGTGAACGGGTGATCTGTGGGGATCCTTTCTGTGCCTGGATCCTGACCAATGACCTTAATATATTTGCTACATATTAGACAGCTATTATTAGAAGGTTTCCCATACTAGGGGTCGTGACCCTGTGTGAGGTTGCTTGATTTACAAATGGATTTGTGTGCTAATATTTGAGGTTACTGGGAGTCACATTCAGACAAGCTGTATTTCAATTAATAGGGTACATGCTATTTTGGTATTTTTTGCTACCTTGATGCTGAACTAGTTAAGTCTAGCAATAACTTTAGACAAATTTCTCCCGTCCATCTCAAATCACATTCTTCTGTACTGTTCTAGACTGTTATTGAGTACTAAAACAAACAGTTTTTTCTATTACAGCTAGTATATAATTTTTTAAAACCTCATTCATAAACCTTTCTTTAGGTTTGAAGGCTATTTTTTGTACCAGTCTTCTGGGTTTTTTAGATTATTAAATATTATTGAATGTAAGATCAGATTTTTCGATTTGAGACATTACTCAAGACAACGATAAAGACCACAGTGGATTTTTACTTTAATCTCTTATTTTTTTTAATGTATGAAAAACAGAGCTCATCAGTTTAAAATCACTGTACTTGAAATCACTAAACATTTTATAGTTCAACTTGGAAACTTTACAGATATATTCATATTTTTGTTTCTAACAAAAACATGTCCAAATGCTAATTTAGGAAATGTCAATTTGACCAAAATGTTTTGGAAGTCCTGTGCTATTAGATTAGTCTCAACTATTTTGTAACTTTCTCTTATTTTTATGTCACACTGTATTACAATTTACAGCAATCAGGTTAAATGTGGTCTTCTTTTTCGTAAATTCAAAAAGGCCACCCAGAAATCCAAATTCAGCACCTGCGTAAGTCTGAATATACCCCATATAAATATTGATGTAATTTTTTACTGAAGCTGCACACTTACGTGGCCACATTTGAATATGGCCCTATGAAACAGAAAATAGAAAATGCTACACTTTGTTTTTAAAGGAAACTCTTTTTACAAGAGGCCAAAAATGGAATTTCCACCTGTTTTTGGGGTACCGTGTTCGGCATTGATTTTTTTTGTGATGTCACACTCCACAATAGTGATTAATAGCTCATATGATAGTAAACACTGAGGTTTTTAAAAATTTGCAGTTGTTTATGAATATTTCTTACTAATGTTTCTAAATTAAGCAATTTTTTTTTACTAAATATTGATTTCCCCCAATCTTACTAGATTAAATGTTATATTACTGTGTAAGTTGTATATTGTATTTTACTATCAAAAAAGCTTTAGTTGTGCTGTCCATTTTATCTCAATGGACTGTCTCAGGCCCAGTGTTCCCAGGATAGGCTCCTGATCATGAAGACGAATAAATGGCACAACGCTTACAAAGGTAAGAGCATTTTTCTAAACTGAAAATATAAACATCTGTTAAGCTTACTGTGATAAGTGACAACCAGTCCATCCACTGTACACCTAATGCCAAACAAGTTCAGTATCTGCCTGGATCCATAAGTACATCGAGATTAGCTCGCTATGGCATTGCTGGTGCTGTGTTTTCAGGGGTCACTGCAGTTAACCTCTGTTTAGTGTGTATTTCTTGGTACCCAGCTACCCCTGGGGAAAAACACAATATAGACATGACACCTGTCTGTAACTCCTCTGCCACTAGCCGACCCCTCAGCCAATGAGAGTGTAGATGCCATATTGTTTACAAAGGAGAGGAGAGTTGTTGAAATTGGAGAAGAGCGAATGATGAGAGGGAATCTTGTCAGATAATTAAGACAACTCATGACCCCAAACAGAGTCTCTATTTCCACTAATCATGGTAAAAGGAAAGAAAGAAAGAAAGAAATTCAGTTTTATGCAATCACAATGCTGTTTTAGAAGACACTTATCCAGAGCTTTCCCCCACTTTGCATGAATTTCATCTAATCAGTTATTTACTTAGTAACTAGATGAGTGTTAAACAACAGAAGTCCTGTACAGTGAAGAACAGTATAGTGAGGCATGTTCCTTTGTGTGGTATTATCAATATCATGGAGTTCAGATCCTCATTTCCACTGATCCTGCCATCGCTGCTTTCATGTCTATGAAATGTAGGTTCTTTCCACTTTAAATGCAGTAGTAGTAACCCAGAGGCACAGTAACAGTGCTGCAGTAACAGGAGAAACAGGCATCGGTCCAAACTGAAAGGAGGCCATAAATTGAGTGCTTAAAAGCTTTGTTTTCACAGGAAGCACTTGCCTAAGATGTTGTAAAATGTGCTCCTGGACCTGTCACCACATTGCACAGACCTTATCCTTGACTATCCAGTACAATATCTTTCCTGCTAGCTCAAGTGACACGTGCCCACACGGTTTCATAACTCTGCCAAGAGAAACAGATGCAAATATTACACAACCAAATCCTGAACAACTACCATATGAAATAATTAAAGATTAATCTCTCTGTTCTGTTTGAGGGGATATAAAAATTAATATTGTTATAATCATTGCATTCTCACATTTCAGATTTTATTGTGTGCAGGGGAGGGAATTGTCATTTTGTTGTTGTTGTCGTTTTTTTTCTTCACAGCATCAGAAAGACAGCTGGATCAAGGCACTGCAAGATGATCTCATCGGCCAGATCTGAAGTGCAGGGGCTTTTTGGTAATGTCTTTGTCAGGATAGCTCATTCACCACTTGCTCATAGTTTGTCAGTAGCAGGAGGACACATGTGGCTGGACTATTCCAAACAAAGTTTTAAAAAGAGCCGTTCAAGGTGACAGGCAGTAATGATGGCTGAGTGGGTGAAGGAGGGTGGTTGGAGAGTGTAATTGTGTAGTTTGCCATGCTTAACCACCGCTCAGAGTGACAGGTGAATTGCAGATCTGTGGGTCATACCAAGGGGCATCTGCAGGCAGCCTGAGAACATATAACTGGAGATCAGATATGTCTTAATTAGCCTGAGCTGTTAGGCCTGGTCACATCAATGCCTGGGTTTAGAACTTTAATTGGTTGTTACTTAAAAAAGACATTCATTTCTTTCTCGACTGTGAGACTACATTAATAGTATGACTGTGCAGTTAAAATTCATTTGAGCATTTATTTTCACACTCTCTTTCCTGCAATGACTGTATAACAGGGATTGTAAACAGGTTATGCCAGTACTAGAGGTAATTAACACTAAATACAAGAGAAATCATATTAAATACAAATGTATGCTGACCTAAGAAGGAAATGAACCTGAAGCAGATTTGCTACACATAGTAGATGCTATCAAGACTTCAATCTGGCAAATTCAGTTTTCAGTATTCATCTTCGGTATTCAGCCAAAACCGCTTTACACATTGTTACCATACATCTAAATGCAGGTGGGCTTTAGGGATAGACTTGTGAAAGCATATCAAATGAATTACTAACCATTAATACATTTTGAGTGTTCCTCTGACGTGCTGCACCATGTCAGGGCCAGAAAGTTAATGGCCATAAATTATCTCCATGACCATCTTTCTGTGGATATGCAAGTGCTTCTCTGTGTCGACTGGGAGCGATTTTTTAACCCACACAGTTGTACAGCAGTAATGGAACACGCCTCGGCTGAAATTTGCGGATCCACATTAACCTTTAGAGCTTGGGCCTCGAGCTTGAGAGTGGGGGCCACCATGCATTCCTTCTCGCAGGAGGAGTCCTGCTGAAAGACCGCACAAGCCAGCTGCCCTCAGTTATTTTTAAAGAAGCATTTGTCCCTTCTACTCCCATGGTGACTGGCTCAGCTAACTATCCATCCCAAAATGCCAGACACTGCCGAACGCACCTTTATACTAAGCTCTTTATACTAAGCTCTAAAACAACAGACAGCAGAATAACTGTTGCATGGAGTTGCATGAGAGGCAACTGGATGGATGGTGTGTGAACACTTGAATTCTTATGTCTATCTATTTCATTATATTCCAATACATACACCATGAATCAAATGTATATCTTTAGATCCCTTGTGTGTCTTCAAATGTTGCATCTTCCCTGTGAAATAGCGTTCCACTAAAAGTCACTCAACTCCACTCAGCATGTATTCATACTTCTCTCAATAATCCAGCATGATGTAGAGCAGGAAGAAGGATGGCAAAGCTTTACTTATTTTTGCTTAATTCTAATGTGTGCAAGCATATGTACAGGTACATGTGTGTCTGTGTGCACCCATGCCTCATGCGCATATAGCTATAGGCTAGTTTTCTTATAAAAAAAAACAGTAGTTGTCGTCACTTTTGCCTACATTGGATTGTTCCACCTTTACAGTGTTGCCTTGGCAGCTTTGTATTTATACATAAATGGTCCACTTTAGATTAGTTTTATTTTAGTCTAGTTTTTGTTTAAAGCCAAAAGCCTAATGAATGTCCATGTGAGCAGACTTTGTTTGAGTAGACCATCATATGAGTGTTCTGTCTTTCTACATAGCTCAGCTCAACGCCCCAAGTAAACATGAGTTACAGCTCAAATATCAGTCCTGAATCTGCAAACAATGAAGCCTATAAGCTCATTAAAAAATTATTTATTTTCATCGCTGTGGCAGGCGAACTGGCACTTAAAATCTGTCAGCGTTATGAAATGTCAAACGATTGTGCCATGGCATGATCGTGCCATTTTTCAACAAAAATATGGCCTATTGTGCATAAATAAATACCAGAGCCTGGTATGGAATTATAAAAATGTCACCACAAACCAACATGTGCAGCTGATGCATATTAAGTCACTGCACAAGAAAAATGTGACGCTTAAGAGTCATTAAAATTGTATGATGTTGTTCTGCACACAAGTCAGATATGAATATGACTTCTTCCCTTCACAGTGGAGAGGAGGAATAAACAATGCAAACTGCCACACAGCCTGGTCCATAAATGTCTTTAGAATAATGTTTACATCAAAACTGATGTCATCAGCAAGAGGCATGTATGGGTTTACTGCCCTGGTCCCATGCAGCTCTGCTCAAATAACCTGGAGAAACAGAGAAAGAAATCGAGAGAGAGAGAAAATTTCCATTCTGCTATTTACTGAATTCTCATATTGTGTCAATCAAAAGTACAGATATGTGTCTGAAACAATATTCGATTGTGTTTTGATTTCATTTCAGTTTTTACAATTATTTCAAACCATATGATATTAGACAGGATTGTTAGTAATGTTAGAAAGATGTACATGATTTTATATGAAGATGTAAAATCAACATGCAGTTCTTTTTTTTACCATTTGATGTGATTCTTGTGTATATGTGCCTGTATGTATGAGATGATTGTTCAAGTCTGTATATCTTTAGGTTTTGCAGATTAGGCTGGGCTTTATTGTATAGCAAAAGTAGGAAATATTGACCATGTTTGATCAGAGTCAGTGCTTACAACTGAGTAGATTATGTCAGTATGTTAGACAAGTATGTTTCTCATTTAATAAATGTTTAATACATTATTTGACATCAGTGTTAAAAAAAAGTATTTATTTCTGGAAATAGGTGATAACGTAAGTATCAAATTGTGGGAATATTACTACAATTTTTGTTTTTTATTAATAATAAATAAAAAACTCCCACTATATGTATACTGTGCGTGCGTGTGTGTGTGTGTGTGTGTGTGTGTGTGTGTGTGTGTGTGTGTGTGTGTATGCGAGCAAAATTCTAAATATCTTTAGAAGAGAAATATCAACTTGACTAACATGTAGCAGATTATCTATTACTTTGTTATTCACATATCTGTTACTATACACAGATGTTGCAAATGCTGTGGAAAAACAGAACTTCAGTTTAACGGATTTTAACAAATACATATGGCAAGGAGCTGATGATGAGCCCCTGTAATTAAATTCTGCAGCCCAATATGTGATGTAATCTGAATTACATCAGTGGAGTCAGTGACAAATTGTGCGTGTGTGCGTGTTTGTGTGTTTGTGTGCGTGTGTGTGTGTGTGTGTGTGTGTGTGTGTGTGTGTGTGTGTGTGTGTGTGTGTGTGTGTTCCCTTATAAGCAGCTCAATGCTGCCCTCTTTTGGTTTTAGGAAGTAATGTGGCTACGTCATGTGGTTATAGGTTGGGGAATAACAGGAAGGCTCCAAGGTTGGTAAAAGACAAGGAGGACAAGGGACAAAGAGATTCTGGCACCGAAATAACAGAATCAACATGCAATGCCCATAATGTTTGATGTAAACACTGCAATTGAATAAATTCACCCAAAATCTGACTTGCACAATAGAGAAATATACACTATATTTGGACTGAGCTACTGTATAAGAAGGATTGTAACAGGGATTTGATTGAAAGCTCCAACATTTCCAAAATGGATATTGTATAGACTTTTATTTGTCTGAATGTTCATTCAAAGCACTGGTGTTACTAATCCATTGCCCTTTGCTGTCCCAGCCATCTTGGCTGTCTCGTTATTCCCGTAACCCTTCTTTGAACCCTCACAACAAGCCTGTTGTTGAAAAACATCTGCCACCATGAGTGACCCTCTCTGGGAGGCCTCAAGTGTGAAAGAAAGCACAGGGAGAAATGTTGATCCCGTTTTGCACATGTTATTAGTGGTGTTTATTAGTGGTACTTAGCAGGGTCTCGGCTTCTCACTAATAAAGGCAGACAAACGCAGCATTAGCAGGGCTGCTACTGAGAAGGGAGAAGAAAACAGTGGCTTTCGTGGACTAGAGCTTCCGAAGCATCCCACCATGAGCTGAGTTCAGGAATAGCATTCAGAATGTGATGATATTAAGAATCATGGCTGTCCTGCAAGCATTCAGACAGCCATGAGCAGAACAATTGTGGCTGTCCTGTGAACATATGGGTGCAAAGGGTGAATTATGTAAATAGGAGGAGAAGCAGCTTGTATTCAACTTGCTTCTAGACGTCTGTATGTGATAGGTCACCACGTCGTTCTCACGAAACACAATATCTCTGTCACATTTACATCATGCAATGACAAGTGTGTGGCATCAATATCCATAGAGTAGAAAAGAGTAATGAAGACAGAGTTTGTTTTTTATGGTACTTGTTTTTACATAAACATGTGGGTTTCATTTTGTGAAAACAGTTTAAGAAACCCTAAGTGTGTGTGTGTGTGTGTGTGTGTGTGTGTGTGTTGTTTGTGATGCTTTTTTCTGGCAGATATCAATTTCTACCTCCAACTCTCAAGAGCCTCACCTTTGCAACTGTTTTTCTTTTGTGCCTCTGGATCCTAAAAAAATATTTTTGTTTGTTTTCGTAAGCCTGTGGGTTTTCTAAAATAATTAAAACAGAGCCGTAATACAGTCACATCATTAAATATTCACATTCGGCGGTCAGCCATGCATGGTTGTCTCTCTGAGGTCTTTTCACATGCTAAGTGTTAATAAACACCCAGAAGAAATCCAACTTGATTGAAATCTCCAATGGACCACAATGGTTCAGGCCTGTCGAGGCAGAGTGAACTCACCGTAATTGTTCCTGATGCGCTCATACTAATTACCAGCACCCCGAGTAGTCTCCCAAGATTACAGCAAGCTGTCACAAACAATGCACCAGTCACATGGCACTGCACCGAAAGACAGAGGTCTGTCACTTTTTATTGTTGCTCCACTTGCCATGACAGTGACGACCCACTGAATGTGAGGTTAATTTCGCATGCCATAAACCTCTGCAGATGTACAACTCTCTGCTGATGTTTCATCACATTCCTTAAAGAAATGAAGTTGAATTAATTTTTTGTCTGACACCTCCTTCTTGAATTTACCAGGTCGGATAAACAGTATTTGACATTATTTCTGAGGAGTAGAACTTCTATAATCTGCCCAGCAAACCACAACATCTCTGGTAATCTTGTATAGAGGCAGGTAGATGAATTGGTAAAGCAGGTTGAGTGATCTCAAGAAGAGAACGCTATTAGTACAATGGAGATATATGCTTGTATTACTAGAATATGTCACACTGGCCTAAATGATCACATCAGCAGTCTAAAAATACATGTGTGTGTGTTCTTGTACCTTTGTCTATGATAGTAAAAGGAATACTGCTTTCTTGATGTCAACGGAGAGCATAGAGGAGATGAAGATAAAGAGAGCAAAGACAGAAGTAGTGCTTTGTTCCAACACAGAACTGAAAACAAGTCAGTTTGTTTGGACCTTTCAAGAATCTCTGAACATATCACATATTAGACGCACCTCTGTGAAGTTGTGAATTAGGAGTCGCATATGAATTTATTAACATATGAATTTATAGTACCATTTTCAATCAAGTGTTGAAGTGCAAAAACTGATCACAAGTGCCGAAAGATTTAAGAATGTGCCTGTATCATATTTTGAATATATTTTACATTGTTCCACTCTTTCTGTGTGAAATCAATTATGTTGATATATCAATTATAGAGAGGAGTGCAGATGGTGCAATGTGTGTAGTTTTATATGTAGTGTTAGACCATCTGCATGTCCCTATACTTTTATCACTTTTACTGTAGATTAAATTTCCAGTACTCACACTAATTAAACTGACAATAACATCACCATCTGGGTCACCATTACCTAGTATTGCCTAATTAAAACACTTTAATTGCATGAACACGGCACAGGTATGCCCAACCTTGACACAACACTTCAAATCACTTAGTCTGAAGTAGCATCTTGTGTCCAATTTCCATAAGTTTCTATCATATGTGCTAAAAAGACACAAAGAGCTAAATTAAATTAGAGCATTTAACATATCCCATATTCCCAGGGAGTATGTTCCTCTTCAGATCTGTCCTTGGCTTGACCTCTGACTCACACCTTGACTGTGTCTGCAGGAACCTGTATTGGACCCTGGTATTACTGTTTTGATGTATAGGGGTGGATAAAGGGATATGTGCAATGTAAAGTATATACATGTTTGTATTATGTAAGGAAATGTTGTCTATATATGTTATTGGTGTTCACCGTAGCCAAATGCAGCATTGTTGCTCATCATTTGATGCTCATGTAGATAATATTACTAGGGTAGCCTTCTTTCATCTCAGAAATATCTCTAAGATAAGAAATATAT
>JAFFST010048861.1:124011-134225 GCA_022414735.1 Noturus placidus | reverse complement strand
TGAGCCAGGAGAGGACTGTTCCTTTAATGCCAATAACATTCTCTAATCTATCAAGGAGAATAGTATGATCTATAGTATCAAAAGCTGCACTAAGGTCGAGTAACACAAGTAACGAGACACCACCCTGATCAGAGGCCAGTAGAAGGTCATTTACTACTTTAACTAACGCTGTCTCTGTGCTATGATGAGGTCTAAATCCTGACTGATACATTTCATGAATATTGTTCCTATGTAAGTACGAGCATAACTGATCTGCTACAACTTTCTCTAAGATCTTAGAGATGAAAGGGAGATTTGATATTGGTCTATAGCTGGACAGTTGAGCAGGGTCAAGGTCAGGTTTTTTTTTTTACTTGAGTAAAATGTTTGGCTACTCTACCCACCTTTGCCCATAGCGACTGTGCTGCTCTCTCAGTCCAATTCACCCAGTTCATACAGAAAGAATTACTGGAGTGTTTTAAGTTATGCATCCCATAAAACAAATACATTTCCATTTTAACCAACATTTACATACACATCTGTAAATGTGCACAAGACCTGTGACCAGCTCTACAAGACCTGTGACTTGCACTTTAAAACATGACCCTGTCCATGCTTTATCTCGCAAAAGATGTATCTTTATGAAAGATTTTTCAACTTAATATAACACTGACGTACTGTAGGCCAATTAAAACCTCAAAGTCACTTTGTTTAATCAGATAATAACATGTGAGCATATCCCAAAATGGGGGTTAATTTCCATAATGATTGCAAACTCATAAAAATCACTGTGAATCAGATGTTTTGTTATTTTAGATGCCACAATTTACAGCAAATAAAGCATTATTTTTAGGCCTGTGAACCAACTTAGAAAACAAACAAAACTAAAAGGCTGACAGTAGAGTCAATGACACAAATCATTGAGTAAACAATTTTCCCTTTATTGATTTACTACTTTACTTGGTAGTTTCTATTTGTGTACAGTGTTAAATTACTATTCTACATGCGGGCGGTACAGTATGCAACATTCTAGGAGTTTTGTGCATTCAAAAATGCAGTACATTTGAGAATTTGTAATTACCGTATGTCTAGACCTGTCACAATTACTATGAAACAACACACACACACACACACACACACACACACACACAAACACACACAAACATTATCATTACTATACTTGTGCGAACCTTCCACTGACTTCATTATTAATGCAGCTAATTAATTCTATGCCTACAACTAAATCCAACCCTAGCCTTAACCTCAGTGAGCAAAAGGAAATCTTTGGGCTTTTAATTAAAAAAAATAATAATAATTTAAACAAAAGCTGCACTTGGACTAAATAAATGTCCCCACAAAGTCAAAACTCTTGTATATTCCTATCCTTGTGGAGAAATTTGGACCCCACCCATATAAATTCTGAGACTTATATATTAGCATGGCATATCACATGACAGAGCTGCTAATAGCGCTAGTTCTGGAAAAATGCTGAAGACTGTGTTGCAAAATGTGTACATTTACTTGCCTTTATTTCCATACAAGCTCATTTCGGATTATTGACTGCATGGATAATAAGTAAATACAACAAACAGAGTCATACACAGAGTGGTTAATAAGTAACTTTAGAGTAACAAACAAGTTTTTCTTGTTTTGCTTCTGTACTTAATTGCATGGGTTTTGAAATCAAACAAGGGCTATGAGGTTACAATGCAGAAATTCAGCTTTAATTTGAGGGTATTTACATCTATATTAGATTAACCGTATATTGTTTTGTTTCAAATACAATGTGCAGACCTAAAACAACAAAAAAAATTATGTCATTGTCCAATAATTTACAAACCAAACTGTATATAATTCAACTAACTGCAAAGGAGAGCATTCTCCTAGGATTTGTGTTAATTTTATAATAGTTTAAACCCAACACTGAATAACAACTGGCACAGTTTTACTGACCAATTTTCATTGCTTCTACTTTTTCCATCCATTCCCAAATCCCAAATCTTGTCCTTCTCTAATTACCATATCATCTCAGCCTCCATGCACGCCTCCTCCTCCATACTCCCCCTCTCTCTCCTCTGCTTTCTGTCAGTAAAGTTGCCCCATTAGCCCCAGCACAGGAGTGTTAAGAGTAATGGCCCTGCCAATGTGAGAGCCAACACAGGGGAAATAACGTTTCCCTCACCTGGCCTGGAAACCTCAGCGCAGGGTAATGAATCCTTATGAGAGCCAGGCAGGGGGATATTGTTCCCTCGGTTGTGCATGGTGGGAGGGGGAGATGGGGTGAATGCGAATGGAGGAAATTCACAAACTGGCTTGTTTTGCAAGTCATTAAGTCTGTGTTAATCATCTCGGAGCGTTTTCATAAGTTTGCACAGGAAATGAAGAAGGATGAAGGGAAGAAGTGAGAGAAAAGGTTGTAGCAAGAGGGAGGAAATGGGGAGAGCTGCTTTGTGTGGAGTAGATGTAACAGGCTTCCTGACACATTTATTATGATGACTTTTCTCTCTGGATTAGATGGAATTGTTGTTTAATGGAGATCAGTTCAGAGAACATCAGCTATCCATGGTTACAGCGGCAAACTGATTCTGAGCAAGAAAGCCTGTTTTTTTTATCGTATTATTATTATTAAAACTATTAAAATTACTAAAAGGTATGGTTTGCATAGTAAAGGTATAGGATGTCAAAATATTTCAGGTCTGATTTAACTGATTCAATAGCCTGTGTGTGGAATTGTCAAAGGACTGAAAATATCAATAAAGTCAATGGAAACCAATTCTGCAGATAATTCTTTTTCAGGTAGTTGTGCATTGTATGGGAATAAATTAACTGGTTTGCGACCCTTGTCAGTTTTCCTTATGATCTCCATAAAGCATTCAAAATCATAGAGAACATAACATATGATGATGATTTCAGATCCCTCTGTGTTTCAGATCAAAAGGTTCTGAATATCAGATAACTTCTCTTTCAGTTTTGAGGTTTCAGCATATGAGTTTTGATGTTTATTTGGGCATGGTGTTATAGGTACTCACTAATTTCAAGGAAACAAATTGCAGTAATTGCACTAATTTCAAGGAAACAAATTAGTTTTAGCAAAACTAATTACTATTAACAGTTACTATAGCATTATAAACGTATTTTATTTGTAAATGCATGCTAAATAAATACCCCCTTCCCCCCCATGTCTCTCATATTTGCTTTAAAAATATTTTCCATGTTGAGAACATTTCCAATTGCGCCCTGGCACCAGAGCTCCAATAAACCTTACTCAGTGAACCCTGGTTCTCTAACTGTGGGAGCTGACCATCATGATATTCAATAAATCTCTGCTGTTTATATGAAATCTATGTGATTCAGATGACATCATTCGCATAATTTTGCCTAGAATTTCTGCCAGAATTTTAATGCCTCAGTCAGGAACTAGCAGACCTGTTTCTGGTACAGAACACTACGGTTACACCCATAACAATGTAGGTCTATTTTTATGATACCTCAGGCAAACTCTCAGGTGGCCATGTCACAGTACTTTTTTTTAAAATGTTTAGTGTTTAGTAATATAGGGAATGTTACAGTACACTCTTGCGTTCTCTCGGCAGTGGCTCTCCACATCTGGATCCATCCACATCTGCAATCATTATTCTCAAGCCTACATTAATTTCATATTTTGTGTTTTGTTTTACTTTTAGGGTGTCTGAGGGTGTTAGGAAAGAAACTCACCCACTTATCTGTCACACCCACTATAATATCCATATGTTTTCCTTATACTTTTTTTGTAAAGACCGTCAGCTAAGCTTTCTTTAGGTTACAGCATATATTTAATAGATGGCTTTGTGTGTGTGTGTGTGTGTGTGTGTGTGTGTGTGTGTGTGTGTGTGTGTGTGTGTGTGTGTGTGTTCATTTGAGTGTGAGTTTATACTTTTTCAAAGTCATGATGTATATTCTAAAGTTTAGATTATCTCATACTGAATATTCAGTCCTTCCTTATTTATCAGAAGAACACACTTAACATGTATTATGTGATCTCCCAGGGCCCATGTCCTTGAAAATCCCACACTGACATATTTCCCTATCTTGCTCTTCCCTCAATTTATCACATTAACCAGTAACGACTCCAGATGTTTTCTCTTAATTTTTTTATTCAGCTAAATTGCTAATTGAATCTGGCTATAAAAGAGCAGATGCTTTCATGCTCAGAATGCAGTAGACATGACAGGACGATGTTGAATCCTGGCTTAGAATTTAACCCTTTTCTTGCTGAATGCCACTAAAATGAGCGTTAATTGGGTTTTTATATATATAGTATATATATACAGTATATATATATATAATCACAAAGGTTATTATTTATGACAAGTTATTATTTTTACAACATCCTTATCCAATATCATTCAATTCAATTCGATTTGTATAGCGCGTTTTACAGTAGGCATTGTCTCAAAGCAGCAAAACCTTACGAGAAGGCACAAATAAAAAGACTTATAAACTAGATATTACTGCTAAAGGAATGTTAATGTTAACAGAATGAATCCAAATGTGTTTTACAGTTAAGAAGTTTACAAGTTCGCTGAAACTTCCTACACTACGCCACACACAGCACCTCTAAATTGTCATGAACCTACCTGATGCAAAAGTGAACAGTAAACAGATTTCCATGCCCAATTTCCGTGCGAGCTTTCTGACAGACACACCTAAAGAGAGCAGTGCATTTGGACTGAATTAAAGAGGAGCAGAGGAATATAAGTGCTTGTCAATTTCCATAATTGTCATAAAAAGCATTTTTAAACTGCTGAAGTTCCCATGACAAATGTGGTTAGCACTTCATTTCAGAACAGAGAACATTTTCCTTTTTTCTTGAAAAAAATAATAAAATATTTTTTTTATCCACCATTTGTTTCCAATTTGCAGAAACCTAGCACGGCTGTGCGTTTCCCCATTTTACAATGCCATTACAGAACAATGTGCTTTGTTTGTAGCATTAACTTAAATTCTTACAGTGCTTGTCCCTGAACCATGGCCAATCCTTACTTCTCAGCTTCATTATGAGTGGATTCATGATGGGATTCAGGGACTCTTTCCGTGCTGTTTTATTTAAGGATGTTATTCTTGGCCTCTGCATTGCCCAAAGTCAGCCCATGGGTCTTTTTCCCAAGCGACTGAACCGCCCACATGTCATCCGTCACCTGACCCCATCTGCATGACAGGTCACTCATGCTTTTCCACCAGGATGGTGTGTGTGTGTGTGTGTGTGTGTGTGTGTGTGTGTGTATGTGTGTGTGTGTGTGTGCGTGCATGTGTGTGTGTGTGTGTGTGTACATTCAGATGCATAAGCAGCAACTATATGCTGGTCTTCATAAACTTGTCATTGTTGCTAAATAGAATGCGGTTATAATCATACATAATGCCATATCAATATGCACAGACCTACCAAACAATTTACATCAATTATGGACCACAATAATAAAAAACTGATTTCTGAATAGATTATTACCAGTAGGTTGAGTATTTCGCATTAAGGCATTTCAAATGATCACATAGATTTAATTGTGTGTGTGTGTGTGTGTGTGTGTGTGTGTGTGTGTATATATATATATATATATATATATATATATATATATGAATGGCAAACATGTGACTATAACAAGTGAAACAAGTGCAGTTGTAATAGTCATTTCTCATGTGATGTGATACTGCCCCCTACTGAATTATCCATACCATATTTTTGGTGTAATAATATCGGTGTGCTTTTGTGGGAGTTTTTATTAAAGTTTATAAACTTTTTTCTCTGTGAAAAGTGAATGATGACAAGATCAAATATCAAAGGGGGAAAAAATTACCACGATGGTATGCACTTAAGCATTGGTAGCAGCCAAACAATCTCCATCTGCCATGATACTGTTGAAGATGTAAATATTTAAGTTATTTAAGTAAATATTTATATTATTTGCATTTCTACATATTCTACATATATACACTCACTGTTCTCTTCATTAGGAACACCAGTACACTCATGCAGTTATCTAATCAGCCAGTCATGTGGTAGCAGGGCAATGCATAAAATCAGGCAGGTACCGGTCAAGAGCTTCAGTTAATGTTCACATCAAACACCAGACTGAAGAAACATTGTGATCTCTGTGAATTTAACTGTGGTTGTTGGTGCCATATGGGCTAGTCTGAGTATTTCAGAAACTGCTGATTCCCTGGGAATTTCAGACCCAATGGTCTCTAGAGTTACACAGAATGGTGCGAAAAACTAAAAACATTCAGTGTATGGCGGGTCTGCAGGATGAAGCACATTGTTTACTAGACTGGTCTAAGTAGCTAGGAAGTCTAGAGTAATTCAAATAGTCACTCTTTACAACTGTGGTGACCAGAAAAGAATCTCAGTGTGCAGAGTAAATCAAACCTTGAGGTTGATTGTCTACAACAGCAAAAGAAAACATCAGGCTTCACTCCTGTCAGCGAAGAATTTGAGGCTATCATGGGCACAGACTCACCCAGACTGGACAGTTGAAGGCAAAAGACCAGGTGATTTGTTTTCTAATCTTCAGCTATCCAGCTTCAGTGAGCCTGTGCCCATGATCACCTCAGATTCCTGTTCTTGGCTGACAGGAGTGGATCCCAATGTGGTCTTCTGCTATTGTAGCCCATCCACCTCAAGGTATAATGTGCATGCTGAGATGCTTTTCTGCTTACCATGTTAGAAAGAGTGTTTATTTGCGTTACTATAGACTTCCTGGCAGCTCAAACCAATCTGGCCATTTTCCTCTTACATCTCTTATTAAAAATGGCGCCACGTGTTCGCAGAACTGTTGCTCAATCAGTGTTTTTTTGTTTTTCACACTATTCTGTGTAAACTCTAGAGATGTCTATGAAAATCTCAGGAGATCAGCAGTGTTCCTAATAAAGTGGACAGTAAGTTTGAAACTGCATGTGTGTGTGTGTGTGTGTGTGTGTGTGTGTGTGTGTGTGTGTGTGTGTGTGTGTTCACTGATTCCTATAACACTGAATGCACATGGTCACATTCAAATGTAAACATTAGGGCTTTGGTATATAAAACTAAACTTTGCATTAGAGACTACATTTTTGCAGTCTGTTAAGTTTTGAAAGACGTCTTTTAATGCCATCCCAAGGCATCACAACTGTTAATGCTTTATTGGGTGCTCGGTGCAGTTTCTACGAATGGCTCTGTCAATCAATGACACACCTCAGTGTCTAAAAGGAAAATCGTTTCTGAAGGACGCTGTCACTAAATGCATTTTCTTTTTGTTAAGATTGCTCTCTGCAATCACTCCATCCTTGTTTTCTTCTACAGATGTGGAACAGTAATTGAAGCAGTTCCCAAGGGTGTGGCACATTTGGGAACATTAAGTGGTGTCTCTTGTCACATAATATATTTTTTTAAATTGCTCCTTTTTTGTCAGTTGTGTGTGCTTTTCTGTAATGTTCTTCTTTCTTTATTTATTTATTTTGTTATAGTGTGCAGGTGGCTCCTAATGCTTGTTTTCCATTTTTATCCCATGGGGGGTGTTCTGTGCTTGCCTGGAAGGGCCTCCATTTTCACCTGTCATCACTGTGGCACTTTCACCAGGACATGCATAAGCATGATGTTGCAGATCCTGAAAAATGGACTGCCTATTGGAGCTGACACCCAGAAACTTCAGCTTTTCTTTTGTCCCATTGGTGATGTCTATCGCTTGTCCAAGATGTGTGAATGATACAAGAAGGCAGATGTGCTTTCTATATAACAGTATAGTAGAACAGTATATAAAGCCTACAATATTGTAACCACAACCCAGTATAAGAGTTTTTGGTACATTACAATATATATTTCTCTTTGGTACAATGCAGTTTATACTTCTAATTTTTAATGAGAATAACAGAAATGTCAGCATTACACGGAGAAATTCAAGTAGTAAGTTACTATGTTAAGGACACATCTCTGGTATAATATTTTTGTAATTCAATACACATTCAAAGAGTATTTAAATATACAGCAATCTGAGTACTGTGATCACTACTGAGAATTGAAGAGCGAAAACTTTATTACACACATCAACATGACACTTGCACAGTACTAGATGATAGCCTAAAGTTAGATATGTGAGTGGCAAGTAAAATTAATAATTGAGCAGTTAGCTATGGGAGGGGGATTTAAAGTTTAAAGTTATAAGCAGCTAGTCAAGTTTGCAAAGATTTCTTAATGTCATTGTTTTTATTTGACCTTTCCAAAAAACAAAGCAAACACAATGAATGGCATTAAAATAAAAACGGTCAGCTGAGTTCTCCTAAAGCTGTAGCTGTATTCATATCAGCATTGTTTTACTAGAAACTGTCCTTCTGGTGGACAGTGCCACTCAGGTGGACTTGAGCATCAACCATTGTTGGGGCTTTAAACATCTGCTGCATTTGATACAAATTTGCAAAAGTCACAGGAAATGTCCCCTCAACTTGAAAATTTAGCTCGTCAGATTGGGAGTAATCTTATCAACTTCCAGTTCCTTCCCTATTTATGGAATGGCGTCAAATTAACATGGCCGAGCACACTGTGTGCATAGTAAAAACCCTCTTCTCTACTTATACATTATTTCATAGCAGTATTGACTTTAGATCAGTTAATATATAGAGTCAGAACTTGGTTAAATCTAAAACACTTACCATACTAGTTGCTGTTTTGAGAAGGTAATCACAGAGTAGAGTTATCACTAATGTTAGCTTGTTGCTAATTTTATTTATTGTCCATTGGCTATCTTGTTGCTAATGCTTATTGTCAGCTGTTGTTGCTGTACTGCAATTATTGTCAGACAGCAACATGGCCCATCTTCATTGCTGTGGTGTCATTGTGACTTGTGGTTATAAACTGAGCAAGCTGGGTGAGGAAGGCCAGCTCTGTGGTAGGGATGGAACTGGACAGTGTGGAGGCTGTGACTAAGAAGAGAATGAGAGGGAAGCTGAAAGCTATTATGAACAATCCTTCTCATCCTCTATATGCTGAGTTGAGGTGGCTCAGGAGCACGTTCAGCCACAGATTTATCAAGCCACATGCCACAAAAAATCTGGGGGCTCTTTTTTGCCATCAGCCATCAGGCTATACACACATTCAACAGTTAATTCTCATTCCACAGATTTTGCACATATACTGTATATAAATGCCAAGGATATTGCACATGTACATATACAAATAGCATATTATCTAGCATATATACATACACGCATATCTATTTTGTTTCTATTATTTCTATCATTTCAATTATATATATTGAATAGGTATTTATAGAATTTCTTTCCTTTGTTACTTCTCCAAGTTGTGCTGTTGGGTCAGTTCAATTTCCCCCATGGGAGATCAATAAAGGTACATCTTATCTTAACTTATTGAACAAAAGCTTAAATAAAGCTACTCCAAATGAAATCCCTAAATTAAAATACAAATTCAAGTCCTTACCATTTCGATAGATAGATAGATAGATAGATAGATAGATAGATAGATAGATAGATAGATAGATAGATAGATAGATAGATAGATTATTGATCCCCAAGGGGAAATTCAAGAAAAGAAAAGTTTTGAAGTTATGTCAACAGTATTGTACGTATTTCCTATATATTTACAATGCCCACCACTAATACTGGCACCTCCACTAATAAAGATTTTTTTTTTTGATAAACCTGTGTTTTGTTTGCAATTGTTTGATATCCATGAGAGTAGTGTATTTTTGTGATTTTTTTATCAAAACATCAAAAGGTTAAAAAATAAAGACAATTTTTCACAGCCTTCTTTGCTCATATTTACCAAGGGTGCCCATATTAGTGGAGGGCACTATATATAATATATTTTGTGCTGTCCAACATTATGACAATGTGTTACTTGCATTCAGAGTTATGATGCATTTGTATTTTGAAACAGTGCAGCTCTTGCGTTTCACTAGCATTATTTACTTTAGTTAGAGTGTTTCAGTGAGACAGCGACTTGTAGGACAAATGTTCTTATATAGGACTCATTTTGATGTGGCATTATGAAGGCATTTCGCTATTTCAAAGCGTACGGCAGTCTGTGGCAGACATTTCACACCAGATTAGCTGTCCATCCATCCATCCTCAACCGCTTATCCATAATCGGGTCGCGGGGTAGCAGCTCCAGCAAGGAACCCCAAACTTCCTTTTCTTGAGCAACATTAACCAGCTCTGACTGGGGGATCCCGAGGCGTTCCCAGGTCAGTGTGGAAATATAGTCTTTCCACCTAGTC
>JAFFST010048861.1:88660-117200 GCA_022414735.1 Noturus placidus | reverse complement strand
ACCTTACTGTATCAAGCAGCTCCTATTTAAGTGATGCCTTGATTGTGAACAGGTGTGGCAATAATCAGGCCTGGGTGTGGCTAGAGAAATTGAACTCAGGTGTGGACAACCACAGTTATAGTAAGGGGGGCAATCACTTTTTCACACAGGGCCATGATGGTTTGGATTTTTTTTCACCTTTAATAATAAAGACCTTCATTTACAAATTGCATTTTGTGTTTACTTGTGTTGTCCTTGACTATTGTTTAAATTGGTTTGATGTTCCGAAACACTTAAGTGTGACAAACATGCAAAGGAACAGGAAATGAGGAAGGGGGCAAACACTTTTTCACACCACTGTATAATGTCCCACAAAACCAGCCCAAAAGCTTCTTAAAGCAAAGAAATAGAGTGTTCTTAAATGGCCGGGCCAATCACCTGTCCTCAACCCAATTCAACATGCTTTTCACTTACTGAAGATAACAATGAAGCCAGAAGTACCCACAAACAAGCAGCAACTGAAGGCAGTTGCATTATAGGCCTGGCAAAGCATCTTAAGAGAGGAAACTCAGCATTTGGTGATGCCCATGGGTTCAAGCAGTCATTGATTGCAAAGGATTTGAATCCAATTATTAAAAATAATCCTAATATTTATAATTATGTTAGTTTTTCCAATTACTTTAGAGGCTGTGAAAATGGAGGGACTCACATCATGTCAATCACATCTTGATTGCTTCATTTCAAATCCATTGTGGTGGTGTACAAAGTCAAAAATATGAAAATTGTGTCACTGTCTAAATATACTAGTATATGGACCTGACTGTAGATCACTTTTTTATCAAATAACAAGGTTAATTAAAGTTAACTAAATTGATGTAACAGATGAACACAGCCCACCTGACAAACATCACTCAATCATAAATCCAGATAAAATTCTATTTATAAAACTAAAATTGGCACACACATGTTAGCTCTTTGTGTGTAATTTGCATCTCAATTATGTTGCAATGACCTCATTTGCTAATTGAGAATAGGTTGGCACAATGTTGCTTTGTGGTCATACATTTTTTGCTAATGTTGAGTAGCAATTGATTTAAACCTGACAGTGTTGTAAAACGTTACTCTTGGTGTTTAGTTTCAGTTCAGGTTCCCTTAACAAAAATTTAATTTGGTGATTAATCAACATAATTCTTTAACATTCTTTAAAATGGCTTTCCAATTAGCAAAAAAAAGCTAAATGCTGCACTGTTGACATGTAATTTGGGTATTCTTGACATTCTGTTGGTTTTGGCTGGAAGTGTGTGTGTGTGTGTGTGTGTGTGTGTGTGTGTGTGTGTGTGTGTGTGCGTGTGCTGCTAACTGGGATTAAAACATGGATGGTCTCTTCTTCTAGGGGAATACTAGTGATGGATTAAATGAAATTAAGAATGCTATTTCATATATGTATGTAAGAGATAAATATGCTGCCTTATGATATTAGTTATCTCATGTATGCTTATTGTAAAAGATATATGTTTGTGCGTTGCTGACAATAGCAATACTGTGTGTGTGTGTAAGAGAAACAGGAACCACAAGATTACTGTTTCGTCCTTGTATTTCCAGACAGAAACCTTCTGGTGAGATAAGGAAGGAATGTGCATGTATCCAGCATAAGCTTACTCCCGAAATCCAATAAAAAGGCAGGGGGACGCAGAGACTGGTCAGAGTTGCCGGAGATTGTAAACATTGAATGGTCTCTGGTAGCCCTCCTTGCAAGTAAAAAAGATATCTGTGTCTGAATCTGTTCTTCCGTGTTGATATATTGTGTGTAGATTAAGATTAACCTAACAACTAGGGATGAAATTGTTGCCAGGTGTGCCCTGTAAACATGAATGTGATATAGCACCTTTGGTGATTATAGAGATATGAACACTTCGTTCTGGGTCACATATCAAATATATTTTTGCAAACTGCCAGTATAGCTTATATGTGTGTACTAATGACAGTATTTGTATTTTCATGTGCATTTCAAGTATCAATTTACACAGCCCTTATGTAGCTTTTGTATAGCAGAGAACGGGGATGGTGGAAAATTCTGGTAAGGTGTAACAGATCAGACCAACAATCAGGTATAAGCAAGAGTCATATGATTACTACTGTGCTCACCCACTTTTATCTTGGTAGCACTCTGATAATGATAAAAGTAAAACGTAAAAAAAAAAAAGGTAGAACTTGCATTCGATCGAAAAGTAATCTTCAGAATAAAATATGATGTTTTGCATCCATGCATTTTACAACATTTTACAACAAATAGAAATATGATGACTGACAGGGTTGAACTTAGTTGTAACACTTATGGGAAATGGCATCCCCACCGGTCCATCAGAAGTGCACAGGTAACTAGCTTGCTTTGAGCTGAAAGCTTTAAACGTGGAGATTTTTCAGACGCTTGGTGGAGGTTATTAAGAGGCGTAGTTTTGATGGCAGTGAGATGATATATGGATGAGATCATTTCAACTGTTCAGCCACCTGACCATCTAGTTGCATGACATGGATTCCAGCAAGTTAGTTCAATCATGAACAGAGAGGTGTGCTGGTATCATTGCTGTGTGTAGTACAAGCATTGGAAAATACCATCCCGACTTTCTTTGTTTTCAATACATGCAAGCTATAAAAGGAATTCTTTGTACACAATGGACCACCTGGGAGTGCTGGGAGTGGTATAGCCCCTCTGGGTGAATGCAAGAGATGATTTTCTCTTGTTCCACACTCACTGCGCATGAAGGTCAAAGAGGAAGCTGTTATTCCTGCTTGATAACCACAGTTCACATGTTTCCCTGTGAATGGAATTTTGCTGCTCACCTTTCTTCACTCCTCAATAATTACTATATCAAAGTGTCTACAGTCCGTTTAAGAAAACAATCAACTGAGTGATATCTATATGAGGATAAAGCCTTCCAAAAACAACCCACATGAATTTGATATTTTAAAAAGGCAGTTATTTTTCGGTGACTTCTCATTATCACAAAGTTGCCTCATCTGCAGCTCAACAACATTATTTCTCTCCAGATTATATGTCTACCTTTGCCTTGTATCCTGCTCTGCTAGCCACCTCTACTGCTCAACTATCAATCTCAACCACTTCTATGCTAGCCTTGCTTTCGTCACCTCTAGATTAGATTATTGTAATGCCGTACTGTCTGGATGTTCCAATAGAAATATAAATAAACTCCAGCTAGTCCAGAATGCAGCTGCTAGAGTCCTAACTCGAACCAGAAGATACGACCACATCACCCCGATCTTATCCACACTGCATTGGCTCCCAGTTAAATCTCGCATTGATTTTAAAATACTATTATTAACTTATAAAGCACCAAACGGTCTCGTGCCACAGTATTTATGCGATCTTTTGGTCTTATATGATCCGCCATGCCCACTTAGATCAGAAGATGCAGGCTATTTGGCAGTACCCCGAATAGTGAAGGCTACAGCAAGGGGTAGAGCTTTCACTCATAGAGTGACAGTCTTCCAATTAGTGTTCGGGACTCAGACACAGTCTCAGTGTTTAAGTCTAGGCTTAAAACTTATTTGTTCAACCTAGCCTACCCTGACTAGCCTATACTTTTTTCCCAGTCCTAACAGTCTTTCTCTCCCTCTCTCGAGCTAACATGAACTTATCGAGACACTGGAAGATCCTGGTCCATTCTGCTCTCCTGGACCTGCATGACCTGTCTCAGGTGTCCTGCCTCTGGAGGTAGCTCTCATCTGCTCCAATTCCAGACTGCTGGGACTATGGCTTCTTCTGAGACATAGAAATTTCATATAAATCAATAATTAACTCTTTCATATCATCTATTGTTACCCAGATGAGGATGGTTCCTCTCAAGGTTTCTTCGATTTAAACATCTTAAGGAGTTTTTCCTTGCCATTGTCGCCACTCTGTGGCTTGCTCAGTTGGAATAAATTCACACCT
Organism: Noturus placidus; assembly: GCA_022414735.1. Taxonomy (NCBI): domain Eukaryota; kingdom Metazoa; phylum Chordata; class Actinopteri; order Siluriformes; family Ictaluridae; genus Noturus; species Noturus placidus. The sequence continues at coordinate 113,269 of JAFFST010048861.1, read as the reverse complement.
TAATATCTGCATACCGTGTTTATATTTCTGTAAAGCTGCTTAGAGACAATGCCTATTGTAAAAAGTGCTATACAAATAAAATTGAATTGAATTGAACTTCTACTGCTCAACTAGCCATCTCAGCCACCTCTACTGCTCAACTAGCCATCTCAGCCACCTCTACTGCTAAACTAGCCATCTCACTTACCTCTACTGCTAATCTAGCCATCTCAGCCACCTCTACTGCTAATCTAGCCATCTCACCCACCTCTACTACTAATCTAGAATCTAACCCACCTCTACTGCTAAACTAGCCATCTCACTTACCTCTACTGCTAATCTAGCCATCTCACCCACCTCTATTGCTAAACTATCCATCTCACTCACCTCTACTGCTAATCTAGCCATCTCTCCCAACTCTACTGCTAATCTAGCCATCTCATCCACCTCTACTGCTAATCTAACCATCTCAGCTCCTCTACTGCTCAACTAGCCATCTCACCTACCTCTACTGCTAATCTAGCCATCTCACCCACCTCTACTGCTCAATTAGCCATCTCACCCACCTCTACTGCTCAACTAGCCATCTCAGCCAGCTCTACTGCTAATCTAGCCATCTAACTCACCTCTACTGCTAATCTAGCCATCTCAGCCACCTCTACTGCTAATCTGGCCATCTCACTCACCTCTACTGCTAATCTAGCCATCTCACCCACCTCTACTGCTAATCTAACCATCTCAGCTCCTCTACTGCTCAACTAGCCATCTCACCCACCTCTACTGCTAATCTAGCCATCTGACCCACCTCTACTGCTCAATTAGCCATCTCACCCACCTCTACTGCTAATCTAGCCATCTCACCCACCTCTACTGATAAACTAACCATCTCACCCACCTCTACTGCTCAACTAGCCATCTCACCCACCTCTACTGCTAATCTAGCCATCTCACCGACCTCTACTGCTCAACTAACCATCTCACCCACCTCTACTGCTCAACTAGCCATCTCATCCACTTCTACTGCTAATCTGGCCATCTCACCCACCTCTACTGCTCAACTAGCCATCTCAGCCACCTCTACTGCTCAACTAGCTATCTCACCCACCTCTACTGCTAATCTGGCCATCTCACCCACCTCTACTGCTCAACTAGCCATCTCACCCACTTCTACTGCTAATCTGGCCATCTCACCCACCTCTACTGCTAATCTAGCTATCTCACTCACCTCTACTGCTCAACTAGCCATCTCAGCCACCTCTACTGCTAATCTAGCCATCTCACCCACCTCTACTGCTCAACTAGCCATCTCAGCCACTTCTACTGCTAATCTAGCCATCTCACCCACCTCTACTGCTCAACTAGCCATCTCACCCACTTCTACTGCTAATCTAGCCATCTCACCCACCTCTACTGCTAATCTAACCATCTCACCCACTTATAGAAAATATCTATGAAGTGTAATCAATATGTGTAACTACCATTTAGATATGTTAATGAAGCGTACTCAATATGTAACCAACATTTAGAATTATTACCAAAGCATAATCGAATAATCAATAGGAGTTTTAAAAAAAACAATCTATATGTATAATCAATAGTTAGAAGAATAATCAATCCACAGAACAATGTTTGATCAAGTTTTATTCTGAGTGTGGATTGAGTTAGATGAACTCTGGAGTCTTACTGTACACTAATTGTTCTTTCTGTTCGAGCCTGTATCCTCCTCCACAGAAGCAGATATAACTTTGAGGTCGATACCAATTAATCAGCTAGGGTAAGGGTGTGGATCAAGGTCAGGACACACAAGCCTGTGTGAAACCATCCATCCATCCATCCATCTTCAACCGCTTACTCCTTTTCAGGGTCACGAGGAACCTGGAGCCTATCCCAGGAGGCATCGGGCACAAGGCGGGGTACACCCTGGACAGGGTGCCAGTCCATCGCAGGGCACAATCACATACACAAACCTTTTTAAGAAAAAGAAGAAACCATGACCTCATGAAATCGTGTTGAGAAAAGCAACTAACTGCGCATGCGCCACAAATTCAAGATAACGCATAGACATGAAAATTTAATTGTGGCAAAGAAGTTTGGTCTGTTTTTAATGAGGAAATGCAAAACCCCGCCTAAGATGGATACACTGTGGAGGAAAGTATATAAAATGCTTTGACATCTACTTAATTCTCGGTCTCTGAAGTTTTTGACTTAGGCTAAAAAGGTTGATTTATCCACGACACGCTTCCGTTTGCATCCCTAAACCTGTAGCACATGATATGTGATAAGTTTATTTGGTCAAACTCTCGTGTCAAACCATCTCATTCAACATGGTTGAGGCACTGCTCCCGTACTTTACGCAACTTACGCAAGTGACGCAAGCGCATCACCGTGGTAACCTGGCCGGCCCACTGACACTCGCGCTGCCTGAAACTAGTTTGGAGAGTTGAAGGTTTTGGTTTCGCGACAACTGGACTTTCACAACTATTGGATTGAAAGGGCTGGAAGACGTTTTACCGCGACGGAAAGCCTTAATCCCTTGAGTCAAGATGCTGAATATGTGGAAAGTTAGAGAACTGGTTGATAAAGCGTAAGTATTCTTTTTTCTTTTCGACGATATCCCGCTGTTCTTTCGAGGCTCTATAGTTCTACCTGTTCAAAAAGAGACACGTACTCATTCCCTGACGTCATGTCGCACTTTTTGATAGTAGCAGGCTAGTTAGCGTTAGCTAGCTAACTAAAGCGGGGAGTTCATTCACCTAAGTGGCTAGTTTTGCTAATTGGCTATCGAGATGGCTCAAGTGGGTTGCTGGTTCTGCTTTCTTAACGACATTTACTCGAGGCCGGGTCTAATGTCCCAGTTTAACTGTTTTCCATTTAAAAAAAAAAGGTTCACAATAAACATCAACCACTTGCATACATTTGCTAAGTAGCTAGCATTCGCTATAAAGTGTCGACGCTGAGGTGTCTATAACATTCAAATGCAGAGAATTTAGGCAGCTAATTTCGAGTTCTGAATGGGATCAGACATGAAATGCTCATAAATTAACATGTTGGCAATTAGTTTAACAACTGTAGCGTATTAACACAAGTTCAGGTAATTTAGCCGTGCTAATATGACCCTGCTAATGGTGATTAGGATTACAAGGTTACTCCAGTCGGTAGATGACGATTATGTAGAACCTGTTTGGCATTGGGTTTATCTTAAGTGTTGCTAAGTTTTATATGTAAACAGAATTGGCTGTATCCTGTGTTTGTTTGTTTTTTCTAACACAGGTTTGAATTATCATTGAGTTTCTGACACATTGATGTTCAACATTATTATGAAGCAAGTTAGGTTCCAGGTTGTGTGTACTAGGTGGTTTTAGTTATTTAAAATGTTCATGGGGACTCCCAGGTGATCTGATGATTTCTAACTTCATATCAGTTATACACGTGACGTGTTTGTCTCATTTGCAAACAGTATAAATTCGCTTGTGTGGAAAAACTGGCCTGTGAACATGGCCTACTTTCGTGCTTGCTTCCCTAAACGTGTGAATGAAACACAATTCTTCTATTATTACTACTTCTAGTCAATGAAAATGACCTTGTCCTTTGTGTTTAAGTCTGAAGAAGTATACAGTCTCATCTGGGGTGTGCATGTGAGGGGGTATTTCCAACCTTACAGGCGTAAACGTTTTCTTTGCCGTGTACTACAGAGGCGAGGTTCCCCCTCACAGCTCAGTGTCTCTGACTCTGTACCAGGTGGGTTTCCGCACACCTCCCAATCACATGCCTGCAGATGAATTGACTACATGGTAGTGTAACTGCAGAGGTTATTCCCACCTCACACTGTGATTTTGGCCATGATTTGGTCGTTTGAGACAAAATTAGGGAATGCTAAAAGATTCCTGTAATGCTAGGCCAAAATCTGTAGTCCTTGAGCGATAGTTTGATGCGTTCCCTGACAGCCGATTAATGACCGTTGCAACCAGATTTTTCCTCCAATTAAATTCTGGCAGTGTCAGAAGATTTGAGGCACAGTCCTGTAGTCTGGCTCCTACCACTCCATACAGTCTTCTTGCGTGCATTTTTCGTACAGTCTGACATTAATGACAACTGAGATCCTACAGTGTGACATGTTCCTACAGTCTGACAAGCAACAGTCGCAAAGGACTAATAGAAATCGCACACCCGGCTTTAGTGTTCCTGGAGGGATCCAAATCCACCACAATCCTCACCAAAAAAAGTCACTTAATGAGAATGAATGAATGATGCAGTGGTTCTGAACCCTGGCGCAGTAGTGCCTCTGCCCTGTTCATAGTTTGAGTTGGAGTTTGTTGGTGGCAAACAACAAAGTAGTTAGGTCAAGCTTGCAAACATCTGGATTTCAAAAGTTTGTACCTATTTTTCTGAATATGCTTTACAAATTAATTTAAGTAAACCATAAATTCCTAGCTGCCTTGTAATGATCTATGCATTTTATAAGCTCTCAGCTATGAACCATGACTTTTCCTGCACATGGACCCATTTTTTACACCAGTCATAAAGCATCTGTTCCTTTTTATTTACGTTTGAAGCACTTAATCGTACTGATTTTCTGATTTTGCAAGTATTATTGTTTTGGGAAAATGAATAAAAACAAATATTTTTATACTAAAGAAAAGGATAGTGTTTCTTTATATATACAGTTGCAATCAAAATTATTCAACCATCATTGCAAATCAGTCTTATTGTCAAACTTTACAGACTTTCAGCTGTTTGCAATGAACAAATAGAAGAAAAGCAATTGAAATATTTCAACACAACGAATGCTTCAAGTGGGTTCCCCAAATGCAACTGAAATGCAACTTATGATTTCTCCTGTTTTCTAAATTAATCAACCCCCTAAAAATTCCTCACAACAGCACAAATATGCAAAACAGCTGTTGTCTCAAGTACACCTGATGCAACTAATCAAGGGCTTCATTAGTTTCACCAGGTGTGCTTGAGCTGGAACACATGAAATACCTGAACTGGCTAGAAAATATGAAATACCTGGACTGGGCAGAAAAAGGAAGCTATGAACAGCGTCTGAGAAGGCAGATTGTGGAATAACCCTCGAGTGACTGCAAAAGACCTGCAGCAAGACCTGGTGGCAACAGTCACTGAGGTTTCAGTGAGCATAGTAAGGCGTGTACTAAACACAATGTTTCTATACCAGAGCTCAGATGTTCACCACTACTGACCCAAAAGCACAAGAAAAGTCTCGCAAAATCATATAAATTAGCCACAGACGTCTTGGGAGTCTGTTCTGTGAAGCGATGAAACAAAACTGGAAGTTTTCAGAACGATGAATCAGCGGTATGTCTGGAGGAAGAATTAAGAAAGAACACTCTGTTCACAGTCAAGCATGGTGGTGGCTCGGTGATGCTCTTGGGCTTCTTTGCATCCTCTGGCACTGGAAGCCTGCAGCATGTGGAAGGTAAGATGGGTTCATTTGAAGTATCAGGAAATCCTATGAGAAAACAATGCCGTCTGTGAGGAAGCTGAAGCTTGGGCGTCATTGGACCTTCCAACAGGGTGGTTACAAATACCTCAAGGCTTGGTTGCAGAAGTCCTGGAAGATTCTACAGGGCCATCACAGTCACCCATAGAAAATCTCTGGTGGGATTTCAAAAAGGTGGCTGCAGCACGCAAACCCAAGAACATTACTGAACTGGAGGCCATTACTCAAGATGAATGGGGTAAGATTCCTCAGGAACGCTGGTTTCTGGCTCTGAATCTCATTTGCAGCAGGTCATAAGCACAATAAGGTGCTCTACTAAATACTACAAATGCTTGCCATGAAGCAGTTGAATAATTTTGAAACTGAAGAAATCATTAAGTTGCCTTTTCAGTTGAATTAGAGGAAACCACTTGAAGCATTTGTTGTGCTGAACTATTTTAATTGCTTTTGTTTCACTTGATTACAATAAACAAATCAAAGTCTGTAAATTTTGACAATAAACCTGAGTTGCATTGGGTGTTGAAGAATTTTGATTGCAAGTGTGTGTGTGTATATTGTGCTGTTGTCAGTTTAGAAAACTGGAACTATTCCCTGCAGTGTGACTTTTACAGCATGCTCGTTTCTAGGGTTAACTGTGTTTGAATATACACTCGATCAAGTGAAGGGGAACAAAATTTATTTTTAAGGTGAAGTCTCACAGGTGGAAATCTTTTTTTTTTTTTTTTTTACTTTTTTATTTCTGAGTTGGAGCATTACAGGAAGTCCTTTGAGAACATAAGTATTGAGCAAACAGCATTTACATTGAGTCTTGACAGTAGGGAAGTTGCTGTGTCTTGTGAAAGCCACTATCAGCAGGAAATAAAGAAAATGCAGCAGTGTGTATCAGTGCAACAGATCTGGGTTGTTGCTAGCGCAAAGCCAGCAGAAAATGACCTAAATAAAAAATAATCTACATTTGTATAGATTAATAATGGCCTGCATTAAACTATTTACACCTAAAATTGTTTATTCTTGTTGATTGCTTATGTTACATTTATGATTTCCCAGGACATGATGCTTGATGTGGTTTAAAAAAAAGATTTTTGTACAATGCTCATCTGCATATTGCAGACTTCAGTGAAACTATGCAGCATGACGTGTAATTTTATATATAATTATATTTTGGTAAGCTTTTTGCTCTAGAGTAGCCATGGTTTGGTCGTTGTTGCTTTATCTCCTAAAACAAATTGGACTAGATTGTCAAAACCCATAGGTTATATTGAATGCCAGAGGTTTTCATCAGATGTTCTTTTGATTTGCAAGTTTGATCTAAATTTTCTGCCCCACCTAATTTTTCAGCTCTCACCACTTGCAGAACCAGACAGCCTGTTTTTTTTTTTCTTCATTCGTGTCCCTTTAGTGCTTTACCGGTTTCAGTTAGCAACTTGTCCTACGGATGTCCTGGACCCGCCCTTTCAATATACTCTGTGAATACAGAAACTGTTGTTGCTTAAAAGCTGTAGCATTGTTCATTATTAGCATAATTAAATGATGTTTAAACAGTGTTTTTGTTTCCCAACACTAGGAAGAAAAGGGTGTGGCGGGGAAGGAACTGTTTAGTTTCGAAGGAGGTGTTGGGCTGCGTGTGTATTTTTATCTGATTCAACATAACTAGCTATCCACCAAATTCAGAATAACTGTTATGGATAATACTTAGGAAAGGAGAAGCTGTAGCAGGTCTATCAGATGCAGGTTGAAATTCTTGTGAAATACCAATTACCTTTTTTGAGTAAGTAAGAATTTTTTTTAGTTAATGTTGCTATTTGACAGACAAGTCAATAAGCCAATGTTCTATTGATTTTATTGCGCCAGGGGTCTTCAATCATATCTTCAAAGGGCCAGTGTGGCTACAGGCTTTCATTCCAGTGAAATAGGAGGGCACTATTGGTAGTTGATTGGAAACTAAGATGAAAATGATTAGGCAAGTGGAATCAGGTTCTTTGCAGCTAAGATTGAGTACCCTGTTTTATGCACTTGTGGGGCACGTGCTCACTGCCCCATTTAGCTTAGTAGAGTTATTATTGCACCTCGTGTTCAAAATGGGAATGCTAATACAGGCCAGTTGGAGTATGAATCACTGTCTCATGCTCGCTCTATGAAGTGAACAGGACAGTTAATGGTTGGCCATTTTTGAAACAAGTTGGAATAGTTTGAGAATACTTTACAACAGGGGTGTCAAACTCCTTTTAGTTCAGGGGCCGCATACAGCCTAATTTGATGCCAAGTGGACCGGACCATTAAAATCATAGCACAGCTCATCATAGCTATAAAAAAACAATAGATTCATGTTTTCCCCTTTGTTTTAGTGGAAAGAAATACAATGACATTAGGATATTTTTTAATTTAATGAACTATCCTTTTACAAAACATGTGAACATCTTCAGATTTCTCAAGAAAAATGTGCAATTTGCTTCAGTTTATCATTTACATGTGTGCATTACAACTGATCAGTGTTTGTACAAAGGCACAAAACTTTACGTCACAGGTATTTAGAACTGAAAAATATGGTAGCCTATTGCACTTTAAGATTAAATCAATTTATCAAGATATAGGAATTATTTTTACTCCATTTTCCACATGTGTAATAATTACCAAAACTTAAATTGACTCCCCACATCTTACAAACCAAAGTGGTGGCCATTTAAAATGTATAAGAAAGTAATCACCCAGCCTGTAAATATAAGATTTATACATGAAACGCACATAAAAAATGCATACATAAAATTTATGACCAAACTCTTTTTGTTGTGAAGCTGGTGACTAACAAATTGCACAATTTCTAGCTATTATTACAGCAAGGATTAATTTTCACAGAACTATATTTTTTGAGTGCAAAATGTTTCTGATGCAGCATTTTACAAGAATTAGTCTAGTTTAGACTGCTTTGTTTTTGCTCCTGCACAAGTGCATCAGTGTCAGGCGTCAGGTCCTGAGTAGCAGCCAGTTTCAGAATGTCATTTAAGTGTTGGTGAGTGAGCCTTGAGCGCAGTTTTGTTTTATAGATGTTCATTACAGAGAATACCTGTGCACAAAGGTAGGTAGTCCCAAACATGCACAAAATTTTTGCAGCTAGGGCTGTTAATTTGGGGTACCCTGGCAGGAGACACTGATAAAATGTGTTCAAGTCCACTGTGTTCTTCAAATTTGTATCACATTGCAAATCAATTATTTCTAATTGGATGTCGACGGGCACATCAGAAGCTTTGACTGTGAATGGTGAGCGAAAAACTGCAAATTCTGTCTTGAGTTCATCAAAGACCTGAAATCGTTTCTCAAACTGCCACAGCAATCCTGAAATCTTGTCTTTGTGCCGTTTCATGCCAGCATTAATAACAGTTGCATTTACATCTCTTAGACAGGGGACATGAGCAGGGTAACCACATGCCAGCTGTGTCTCCCACAAAGTCAGCTTCAACTTGAACACACGTAAGCTGTCATAATACTGCGTGACAACTTTTTTACGGCCTTGCAACATTTTGTTCAAATTATTGAGGTGCTCTGTAATATTCACGTAATATGCAAGGTCCTGCAGCCATTCCAGAGATTGTAATTCCATCACTGGCTTTCCGTTTGTCTCCATAAACTGTCCAATTTCAGCACATCGCCTCGGCTTAACCATCTTACTTCAGTGTGCTATGGCAGGCCATGGGTAATTTTATTGTTACTGAGAAGGCAGTCAAACTGACTGCCTTCTGACCTCCATGACGTGATCCATTATTAATGACTTGCAACGCAATACCTCCTGGTGCAAAATACAGTGAAATGTGCAAAAAGCATTTCTTCCATTTGCGGCTTGTACTTTCTTTCTGAAATTTGTCACAACGCCTGCTTTTTTTTCTGATCATTGATGGCGCGCCATCTGTAGCCAAGCTGACAGCACACGACCAGTCTACTCCGACTGTCCAGTGCACAAACGAGAGAGCTGAAAATGTTGTTGTGGTGTCAATCATAGGCACCAACTCAAGGAACTCCTCTGTGAAGGCCAATGTCTCATCAACTCCACGAATAAATATAACCTGTTGAGCAACGTCTGTAATGTCGGTGCTCTCATCAGTTGCAACAGAAAATGCAAGAAATGACGACTTTGTGTTTCAGTTGGCTGTCCAAATCTGTGCATAGTTCTGAAATCCTCTCTGCAATAGTATTCCTCGTCAGGCTGATGTTGGCAAAAGCTTGTCACTTCTCCGGACATACGAGTTCTGCAGCCTTCAGCATGCATGTTTTGATGAACTCCCCTTCGTAATACGGCTTTGATGCTAATGCTATTTCGTTAGAAATTATGTAGCTGGCTTTTACTGCTGCATCACTGACCTCTCGGCTCAGAGTGAAAACAGACTGCTGTTTCTTCAGACCCACCAGCATCTCCTTTATCTTCTCCCGTCTCAGTTGTCCTTGCAGGCTGTCGTATTTTTCACCATGCTGAGTCTCATAGTGGCGCCGAATATTATATTCCTTAAACACCGACACGTGTTGCATACACACCAAGCACACAGGTTTCCCATTCACCTCTGTAAATGGGAAGCTGTCCATTTTTCTTGGAAAACCCTACACTAAGTATCCACTTTTCTCCTTTTTGGCAAAGACATTTTGGCTAATGAGGGTGTAAAGACGAGTACAAAAGTAAGTAGATGTATTGTAGTAATCACTGAACATTAGCTGTGTCTATCTCCGCATTGTTTTGTCTTTCTTCTTCTTTCAGCTGCTCCATGTCTAAAACAGTGCGCCCCTAGTGGACAATTTAGGAATAGCAGTTTATTAAAAAAAAATTCAAGTTCAAATCAATTCAGAGACCGATCAGGCAGTTTATGTCTCATTGCAATTTTTCACATTCCTGCGGGCCAGATTGAACCCCTTGGTGGGCCGGTTCAGGCCCGCGTGTTGTACGTTTGACACCCCTGCTTTACAACCACCAAAAGTGAGGTTGCTGTATAATGTCAGTACTTCGAAAATGCTTTTCCATCAAGATGACCTTGTTTCTCACACAATGGCTAAGAATAAGGACAATAATGTATGTCCCTTTTCCATCGCTGGAATTTTGGTGCACGTTTCAGGTCTTTGTGTCGATTTTGAGAAATTTAGCTTAAACCTGTTAATCCTGGTTAATGATATTAGAGCTTCTGAATGACAATGGCGATTGCAAACACACCTCCTGTAGCCAACACAGTTGAACAACAGTACATCTAAAACCACTCAAAATGAGCTGCTAGACTATATGTAGGATGACTGTTTTTGATTCTTAACCTCCTATTAAATGGCTGTTCTAAAAATTAATCACATAATAGTCTATAGCATAAGTCAAGTGTGATCATTTCTATGTCGTTAATAATGCTGTCCTGCTCCACTAACATTTATGATCACAGGTTATTGCTGATGCAATGATGACATATTAGTGTTCTCATACTTCATGGTTAGTGAAAATTTAAGAGACACATACTTTCACTTTTCTCAGCAAAGTGAGCCAATACTTTAGTGAAAATACAGACATTTGATTGCAAGCCTGGGCATTTTTTTTTCTGTGGCTGAATCTCAAGTGTTTTTCTGTAGTAATTGTGGGGGAAGTAGGCAGGGTATTTAGCTCCATTATTATATGAAGGGTGAAAAAAAAATAGTGAATAGGAAGCCATTCATGATTTACCCTAACTAGAACATGGCAAATTTATGTGGTTTATGGGGTAAGAAATTGTAAGAGGAAGTTACATCGCAATGAGACAATATTACTCTAGGCAAAATTTTAAAATAATGATTAATGGCTTCAAATCAAATCCATGAGAAATTGGAAAAGGTAACCGAATTCAGCACAGGTCCTCTGGTTTGACACAGTATATGTACCATGCCATGTGCTGTGTAAGTCCTGTGGTGTTGCAGATTAATTGAAGTTGTTTGAGCTGTAGAACCTGAAATATGGCTGCGGTATTGCGCCATAATCAACTGCATTTTCAACTAGGTGGGGGTAGAAACCATGGAAGCTTGTCTTTTGATAGGAACAAGTCAGGCAGCTAATGTTGGTGCTATGAGTGATCTTCAAAGTTGATGATGGATTTATCTTCTCAAAACACTGAACCCATGTTGACTTGATGTTATGTCCTAAACTTGTGGTTGAGGTCATCCTTCCTACCCTTTAAGTACAGAAATTTTAAGTTGAAGGGACACTTTCTTCGTTTTTGTTTTTAGAAAGAAGTTGTAGCAATGAGTTACTAGTTATAGGCAATGGCCATATTAGCACTTTCCTGATTTGATTTGTTTTTCAGTAACTCATTAGCATGTGATTAAACTTTTGCTGGTTAATGTGATCATCTTTTACAGAACCAATGTTGTTATGAACTATTCAGAAATCGAATCTAAGGTTCGAGAGGCCACAAACGATGACCCATGGGGACCCTCTGGCCAGATAATGGGAGAGATCGCCAAGTAAGTATGAGGTACACCATATGGCCAAAATATGTGGACACCTGACCATTGCACCCATATGAAGTTCTTTCCCAAAATGTTGCCACAAATCAGGAAGCACATACCGTATTTTCCGCACTATAAGGCGCACCTAAAAGCCTTACATTTTCTGAAAAATCGGCCGTGCGTTTAATAATCCGGTGCGCCTTATGTGTGGACTGAGTTCCAAATTCTGTAAAAATGTTGTGCGACTTTGGTTGTCGTAACAACCATATGTTTTAGCATGCGCCTTATAACATGGTGCGCCTTATGTATTAGTCAAGTACAGAAATAGACCCCGTAATTGAGACTGCGCCTTATAATCCGGTGCGCGTTATGGTGCAGAAAATACGGTAATTGTGTATAGAGTATCTTTTGTATATTGGAGCATTAAGATTTTTCTTTCACTGGAATTAACACATTGTTTGCCAAAGTTGAAGTGGATGATCTGAGTGGCCTGCAAAGAGCCCTCAATTCCACTGACCACTTTTAGGATACGCTGGAAAGTTGACTGCACATGATGTCTTCTCTCCCAACATCAGTGCCCAACCTTACAAGTGTTTTTGTAGCTGAATGAGCAAATACCCAAAGAAATGGTTTCCACTAGATTCCAAAATCTTGTGGAAAGCCTTCCCAGAAGAGTGGAAGTTATAACTGCGAAGGGGCATTAAATCTATAATGGGGTGTTCAACAAGCACATACAAAACCATGCAAAACTATTGGAATGGCAAGACCAATTCATTTGTTTGTACTAAATGCCAAAGACATTTGGGTGTGAGATCAAAAGATTGATACAAGATGAGAGTTTAGAATTTAAGCTTTTATTTCCTGGTATTTTCATCTAAATGTGTTAAACAACATAGAATCTTTTGTATAAGACCGAACCCAAACCCCCAAAGGCATCAAGCCTTTGACTCAGTGATGATACCAAATTTTTGGTTTCTTCTTTTGTGATTCTTTTCCAAGCTTTTACCGCAGCCTATTTGTTATTGTTTGTTTCGAGGGTTTCTCCTTTCAATCTCCTCTTTAGGGGGTGAAATTCTGCTCAGTTGAGTTAAAGTCAAACAATAAAGATTATTGAGCCTGTTTCAGAAGCAGCCATGCAAGCCCAAGCCATGACACTACCTCCACCATGTTTCAGAGATCAGTTAATGTGTTTTGGATCATGAGCAGATTATTTCTTTCTGCACACTTTGAACTTTGATGCTCATCTTTATAATTCTAATTTGGAATTTCTGATTCTTACTGCTGATGTGTGGTTTGTATCTTGTTTTATAGCCTCTATATTTTGTTTCAGAGGGGATTGTATCAGGTCAGGTGTCCACAAACCTTTGGTATTATTGTGTATTTTGATGGTCATAGTGATCTGCTGCTGCTCTCACTTTATGTCCATTGTCCTTGAATTAGCTTATTGCTGTCTGTGTGTATGCGTAGAGCTACGTTCATGTATGAGCAGTTTCCAGAAGTAATTAACATGCTGTGGTTCCGAATGCTGAAGGACAACAAGAAAAACTGGCGGAGGGTTTACAAGGTAAATGTTATGATTGAATGCTCTTTATTGTAGTGGTTATTATGGATGTGAAGGGATATCACTATAGCTTTATTCAGTTGGGATTAGTTTTACACATGGCACTTTTCCACTACACGGTATGATTCAACTTGACTCTGCTCGATTTTTGGGGGTTTTCCACTGTGGATAGTACCTGATACTTTTTTTTAGTACCACCTCGGTCAAGGTTCCAAGCGAGCCGAGACTAAATATGAGCCACCCAATGAGCGACTAAGGTTAATGATTGGTTAGTACTACTCACTAAGTGACTGTCCTTAATGAGTGGTTCTGTAGTGTGCCTGAATAAATGTCATTTTATACATACTTTGCATATGCTAATATTCCATTAATTGAAAATGATGCATCATCTAATTACAGATAAAATTGCAACAAAAGTTTCTGTCTAAGATTTTTAAATCTAGCTTGTTACTGATTTCTAAAAAGGCATTTATCAAAGTCACTCCTGTCATGGCTGAATCTAGATATAGAGCATATTGAGCACTATGTAAGGTCTAGAACGCCATTTATTTTACATCCTTAATAGGGTCCATGTTAAGTGAATGGGAAAGGCATTTGGAATATGGCCGACCGGGCAGGGCTTTGATAATGTACTCGAATAACATTATTACTGTGTGAAGGCATGTGGAAGATAGCATCCGCATTGAGGTGTTCAGAAAAGTAAAACGAGTCAGGCCGTACCGTGCAGTGGAAAAGTGGCTATAGACTTGGGGTAGTCCATTTTGATTGGCATTGTCTTGGTGTTCTTTTTCCTTATCTGAGAAAAGTCTTGCTCAAAAAACTACTTTTTTTTTAAAGGAACTTTACAGGGGCCTGATTATTTTAGTTGTGTCTATGGGCATACTCACACTGGGCCCTGTTTCCTTGTACTATGCCCAAGCACTATTTTCCCCACTCCCCCGTTGGCCTGCACTCACACTGCACTTGATGTTCTGGGCCTGAGCACGCTTGTCATTACGATGCAGCTTTTTGTTTTGAAGAAAATCGCTCTGGTACAGCACAAGGGAATCTCTCATTGTAATGTTACTTATCTTCAAATATACTTTTTCAGGTTAGCTTTTACTTGACTTTAGATTTATTTATTTGTTTTTGACTGTTGGTATGTACAGTGGGGGAAATAAGTATTTGATGCGTCAACGTGTTTACCAGTAAATAGATTTCCAATGAGGTTATTCACATGAAATTTTCACAAGACATCAGTATTAACTCAAGAAATCTGCAAAGATAAAGAATTCACAACATTAAAGTCCATAAACAACGTTGTGTGTAATAAAGTGGCATGACACAGGAAAAAGTATTCAACACAATAAAAAAGCAGTTCTCCAAGGCAAGGAACCAGCTGAAATCCATATGTAGCTAGAAAGTAATGATACCCCTTTGCAAATTAATATCAGCTGGGTTAATAAATTGATGGTCTATAAAAAGGCATTTCATCAGCAAGGTGTCACACAAGAAACATCTCATGATGGGTAAAAGCAGAGAGCTCTCCCAAGACCTTCACAACCTTATTGTTGCGAAACATATTGATTGAATCGGATACAGACATATTTCAAAACTTCTGAATCCTCCAGTAAGCACCATTGGGGCCATTATCCACAAGTGGAAGCAGCATCACTTCGTCATCAACCGGCCACGTATAGGAGCTCTTCACAAGATTTCTGACCCGGGAGTCAGAAGAAGAGGCAGAAGAGTAGGCCAAGAGCCAAGGACCACTCGGAAAGAGCTCCAGAAACACTTGGAGGCAGCAGGTGCCATCGTCACAGAGAAAACAATAGGCAATGCATTCCACTGCTCACACTCACCCCGCAAGACTCCATTACTAAAGAAAAGGCATGTTGAAGCTTGTTTAAAGCTCGTTTAAAACTCCTTTGGACAAGCCTATGAAATACTAGGAGAGTGTAGTCTGGTCTGACGAAGAAAATTTTACTTTTTGGCTGTTATACTACACACCATGTTTGGAGAAGAAATGGCACTGCACATCACCCTAAAACAGTGAAGTTTGGAGGTGGAAGCATCATGGTGTGGGGCTGTTTTTCATCACATGGTACTGGCAGACTTTGGGAGATTCTTGAGAAGAATCTGCTGCCATCCACCAGGATGATGAGACATTGGTGGACTTTCAATCACAAACTCTCAATCTTTCAAACTCTCAATTGGTTTCAGAGAAAAAAGGTGTTGGAATGGCCCAGTCAATCACCTGACTTGAATCAAATTGAACAAGATTTAAAGACGATATGTTTAGAAGAGTGGACCAAAATCACACCTAAATACTGCGGCCGATTAATTTCTTCATACAAGAAGTGTCTTGAACCTGTCGTTATAAACAAAGTATTAAATAAATTTCAGTTAGTGTGTTCAATACTTTTTTCCTGTGTCATTCTAGTTTATTACACAACTTTATTTATAAACTTTAATGTTTGGATTTCTTTATGTGTGTTGATTTCTTGAGTTAATACCAAATTCTGTTGAAACTTTCATGCGAATAACCTCATTGGAAATATATTTACTGAAAAAAATGTTGACGCTTTCAATACTTTATTTCCCCTACTGTATGCTTATTTTTGTATGATTAGTATCTATACAGGATTGTGTTTTATGTAAAGTGCCTTTCCATTGAGAACCTACTTTTTAATGGTGCTATATAAAATAAAGTTTATTATTGTGGATTATTTGGAAGCAATCATATTAGATGCGTACCGTGCCTGAGCCCACCTGTTCAAGCAGGCCCGAGCATGGTACGGAGTGATTGTGCTATTCAAATGAGCTGGACTTTGGGGGTCAGATGGTACAGATAGCCTAGAGTGAGTACACCCTATGATTTTGCAGACAAATGTGTCACCTCTTACATTGGGGGGAAAAATTTACTGCCTCTCTCTCTCTTTTGTTTTTGATCTGCGTATATTGATATAAAATATCTTCGTATCATGTTGTGCTTTTTATAGTCTTTTTAACTGATCAATTCCGGTTTTTTTTTTTCTTTCAGTCCTTACTGCTGCTGGGTTACCTGGTTCGAAACGGATCTGAGCGGGTGGTCACCAGCACACGAGAGCACCTGTTTGACCTACGCTCCATTGAGAGCTATCACTTTATAGGTGACTCGGCAGCATTAATTTAGTGTGCTAGAATGTGTTTCTCACACTTACTCTCACTCTGTGTTTCTCCAACCAAATGCTTTAAGAATTATGTAATGAATTATTACATTTAAAATTATTTTAAGAATTATGTTTCCATGTGAGTCTATTATGTGAACATTTCTAAAAAGATGGAGCAACAAGATTATATAATCATAGGCTTGTCAAAACACATTAACAGGTTAACATGCGTGAAAATAAATGCTAATTCTTCAATTATTGAAATATTTTCTAGCACCCATTATTACATCTTCCCTTTATCAATGCACTTCGCAAAGGCAAATGATCTTTTTAAATTATTAGATTTCTGCTGCCTTACTATTTTACAGCTGTGTCCAAGTTCCACACATTTACTTGCAGCGTGTTCTGTATATTGTTTAATAAGTATTCCATATATTACAAATGTCTTTAGTTTAACACAGTGCACCTTAAGACAGGAACTGATGCAAGTGTTTTCTGTTCTAGCCAGGTCTGTTTGTCATACATACTTACATACTTTATGGTTGCACTGATCTTGATAAAGATTCTGAAGAGGCTGAAACTTGCCCACAGCACAAGCCTCTTTCTTAACCAATCGCCATAGTTACCCAAGTCTCAGCATAACATTTCAAGAAATATTTCAGTTTTAGTCCAAATGCAAAACTAGCTCCTTTTGACAATTTGGCAATGAAAGTATTTTGACTGAATTCTACGTCATGATGCTTTCATACAGCAGATTGTTGCTATGCATAGGTATTGGTTTGCACAGCAGGAGCCATGGTCTTAAAGAGATTAAAGTCAGCAAGAGGTTATTTTTGCAGATGAGAATGGGAAGGACCAAGGCATTAACGTACGGCAGAAGGTAAAAGAGATGGTGGAGTTTGTGCAGGATGATGACCGGCTGAGAGAGGAGAGGAAGAAGGCCAAGAAAAACAGGGACAAATATATCGGCGTGTCCTCTGATAGCATGGGGGACTTCAGATACGGTGAGTCCTGCTCTCAGAAATGATTTCTTCCATTTTCTCTCTCTCACTCATACTCAGTCACTCACTCTCATCCTAATGCTCAGCAGGGACTCGCACTTAGTTGGATGTGCTATGACTGGGGAGTTGTTTATCATGTGTGATTCCATGGTGGTTCTTGGTCTTCTTTCTTCTCCGATTCTCTCTTCCTCCCAGGGGGTTTGTTTTGCCAGATGAGTGAACTCTGGCTTTATTTTCTTAGCCAGTAAGACTCCTATTGTCCTTACTACATGACTGCATACATTTTAGACATTTGATGTTACTGATTTAATGTATCTTTTTGAATTCAATGGTTCATATTTTTAAAAATCAAGCTACATGTTTCTGTGATGCTTCTTTTTAATATTTTTACTTTTATTTAATCTAAATACTGTTCAGTTGTAGTATAATTACATTTAGTGGTGGTAATTTTGTCATTAACTGGAAGGGTGAGTGTGACCTAATGAGCTACGTGATGGCCAGTGTCATTAAAGCATTTAAAATACCAAACCATTCAAATCAATAATATTTTCTCCCACTGCTCCTTACCCATTTTATCCCACTGTAATGTATGTAAAGTATTGTTGATGACTGTCTTTTTATATACTTGCACAAAACACAAACTGTCAAATTGATTAATATATGTTTCATTTGTTGACAATTTATTTTGCTACCACAGTAGCATTCAAAGACAAAATTGTGTACTCACTTTATTAGGAACACCTACACTTACTCATTCATGCAATTTTCCATGTATCCAATGTATAAATGTATAATATCTGATACAATCATGCAGATACAGCTCAAGAGCATCGGTTATTGTTCACATCATACAGCTTTGAAATGGCTTCCAGTTTATATTAAAAATGAAGTAGCTTGTAGTAGTAGTCAGTCTTAAATGACTCCGCTGTTACAGTACAGAAGTTTTACTTGTAAGTTTTGCAGTCAGGTTTATTGTCTGTCTGAACTTGCTGTTCTCCTTTTCCTTCTGTTCAAGCAGGCGACAGATACGAATCACACTCCAAGTGGGATGATGACTGGGAGAACAATAAAGGCGCTTTCCCGTTTAGTGAGAAATTGGGAGAGATCAGTGACAAGATTGGCAGCACAATTAACGACACCATAAACACGTTCCGCAGGAAAGACAGAGATGACTCACCAGATAGATTCGGGTCAGTGCTTCAGGTGGTGTCAAACTTTCTTAATCTTCTGTTCTAACACACAAGCAGATGGACTGCCCATTGTCTTGAGGTTTTTTAAATTTATCCTGCTACGAACACATGATCCAGCTTTAAGGCCTTCATGAATTGGATTAGGTGTTTAAACTGTCAAACTGTGGAAGGAACCTTCAGCCTCCAGCTCTGCAGTTTTGTGTTCTGTACCTAAAAGCTGATTATTGAAAGCTAACATTGAAACGTGGAATTTTCTGGGATAGTGATAGTACTGGGATAGTTACTGCTTGTCTGGTGATTTTTTTTTATTTTGATTTTTATTTATTTTTTTGTTAAAAATAATTTATTTTATGTATTTATTTATTTTCATTTCCCCACTCTGGTGTTCTTGCAACATGCTCTTAAGAATATTTGCAGAACTGCAGTCAATGTGGAAACTACAATTTGCATTTTCACTTAGTCATGTGAAAAAATAAGTATACCCCATGAAAATGATTGGCTTTTTTGACATTTCAATGTAAGCAGACATTTCATCCTCTTTGAAACGGTGCGTATTAATAGAGTTTATGCACTCTATCAAATGACACATAAAGTTGACCTTTTGTAGTCATTTTCACAATTTAAATTATACATAAAAAACAGACCTGTCACATGGAAAAAGTAAGTACACCCCAACATTTATCATGCTTTCAAAACCATAAAATTTTTATTTAAATCCCACTCATATCTAGTGTCTGGTGTTCCCATTGTTATTGAGGTGTGTGATGTTAACATGCCAAGGTCTAACATAATTTCACTGTAAAGAAAATAATCTACATATGGTGCAGATTTCAAATGACTGACAATTTGTCCAGGACTGCCTGTCCCAGCAAATTCAGCCCAAGAACAGACCGTCTGATGCAAAAAGAAGTCTCCAAGAACCCTTAAATTTCATCACAGGTTCTGCTAGTAAGTCTTGCAACTGTTTGTGTCAAAATGCATGCTTCTACAATCAGAAAGAGACTGCACAAATTTGACCTGCATGTGAGGCATGCCAGGAAAAAGCTTTTGCAAGACTACAGTTTGCCAATGAGCATGTAGCAAACATCAGACCTTTTGGAATAATGTTCTCTGAACAGACAAATTAAAGACAGAGTTATTTGGCCACAGTAAGCGATGTTTGTTTGTTTTTGCAAGACAAAAGATATCTTTTCGGGAGAAGCACCTCATACCAGCTATGAAGCACAGTGGTGGAAATGTTCAGGTTTGGGGTTGCTTCGCCTCAGGCACTGGACGGCTTGCATTCTTTGATTCAACTAAGAATTCTGCATCATATCAAAGAGTGCTTGAAGATAATGTGAGACCATCTGTTTGAAAGTCAAGCTGAACCGAAAGTGGACATTTTCCACAAGATAATAATCCTAAGCACACTAGCAGGTTCTAGGCTCAAAAAGAAGAAATGGAGTTATGTAATGGTCTAGTCAAAGCCCAGACTTCAATAATAATAATAATTTATAATTTATCAATTTGTATAGCGCTTTTTACAATGGTACATTGTCTCAAAGCAGCTTTACAGAAATATCATTTTACATTTTTACATTTACAAGTGACTTACTAATGAGAGCACATTCACACACCAATGGTAGCAGAGCTTCCATGCAAGGTGCTAGCTTACCATTGGGGGCAACTTAGGGTTCAGTGTCTTGCCCAAGGACACTTCGGCATGGGATCACCCGGGCCGGGATTCGAACCACCAACCCCACGGTTAGTGGATTAGTGGACAACCCGCTCTACCCACTGAGCCACAGCCGCCCCAATCCCATTGAAATGTTGTGGGTGTGATTTTTGAAATGGGCAGTAATGCAAGAAAACCCTCAAACATCTTGCAACGGAAAAAATATTGTATGGAAGAGTGGTCAAACATTCCATCGAGCATAGTGGACAATTATGCAAAACAAGACGTTATTTCTGGTAAAAGTGACAATATAATTAAAAGATTAAAATTAAAGTTCCCTCAGACGTCACTGTCTTAAAGAGTCATGAGTCTGTAATGGATCTCCTTACATGGACTCGGGAATACTTTGGTAAACCTTTTGTAAGTCAACACTATTCGCTACGGCATCCACAAATGCAAGTTAATGCTTTACTATGCAAAGCGGAAGCCATACTCAAAAACTGTCCAGACGCACTGCCGACTTCTCTGGGCTCTGTCTTATCTGAGATGGACCGTAGCACAGTAGAATCGTGTTTTGTGCTCCGATGAGTGAACATTTCAAATAGTCTTTGGACAAAACAGCCATCGTGGTGTCCGGGCCAAAGAGGAAAAAGGACCATCCAAGCTGTTATCAGCATCAGGTCCAAAAGCCAGTGTCTGTCATGGTATGGGGGTGTGTCAGTGCCCATGGCTGTCTTGCACATCTATGAGGGCACCATTAATGCAGAAAGATATGTACAAATTTTGGAGCTACATATGCTGCCATCCAGAGCAGGACAACACCAAACCACATTCTGCCCAGATTATAAGCACATGGTTGCAGAAGCAGAGAGTGCAGGTGCTAACATGGCATGCATGCAGTCCTGACTAAGAATATGTGGTGTTTATGAAGCGCAAAATAAGGCAATGAAGGCCTTGTACAGTTGCACAGCTGAAGAAATGCATAATAGATGAATGGTGGAAAATTCCGCTTGCTAAACTTAACCAACTGGTGTCTTCACTCAGTGCACAAACGCTTAATAAGTGTTATTAAAAGAAAAGGTGATGTTGCACAGTAGCAAACTATCCCAAGTGGAGTGTATTGCAGTCATCAGATTTGAAATGAGATTTTATTTTCAAAAATATATTAAATTCACAAAAGTATAACATAAACTGTTGTGTTTTTAATATAGTACCGGGTGAAATTTAATTTTCAGATGACTGTTTTTTTTTTTTTTTTTTTTTTTTTTGCATTTTCCATACTGTCCCAACTTTTTCGGACTTGGGGTTGTACTTTTTTTTTAACAGACGTCTAAACAGTTATATTTCTGTTGAATAAATGATTGTTCAAGTATATCAACTTCATTAATAGGTTTTGTTTCAAATATGATCAAATGTTTGCTTGTACAAATATGTTAAAAAAAAAAAAAAACAGCCATTTCCTTGGGGTGTACTTATTTTTTTCACATGACCGTCTAAATGGAAACATTTCTTAAAGTGGAATCTATGCACACCGGGAGAATGTATGCAAACACTTTCAACTTCACCTTTTTTTCCTTCAAGTGAGACAGAGGAAGAAAGAAATCGAGATTTCCGAAACAGGCAGTCAGGCAGGACTGATTTCAAAGATGATGAGGAGACGGTGACTATCAAAAATGTTCAGATCGTTCAGGCCACCGAGACTACTGCCACACGTAAGAAAGGAGCCACCCCATCAAAAACCATAGACCTGGGGGCAGCTGCCAGTTACACTGGAGATAAAGCTGCTACAAACACAAATGCCACCAAGGTAATAAAGATTGACGCATTCCTTTAAGTGTAGCTCTTTATAATTGTTAATTACTATAACATTAGTAACACGGAAAAGTTAATGTGAAGTCAGGAACCATACTGTGAAAAAAATAAAGGAAATTAATAAACACTGATGCACGCCCTGCTCTGAGAAGCTAGAAACCGTGAATGTATTTGAATATAAAGTTACACACGATTTTTTTAATGGCATATAGTCATTGCTGTGGATTTTTAAATTTTTTTTAATCATGCCTCTCTTTTCTTGCATCAGCCAACTGACTCCGGTACAAGTCAGTCCAGTGGAGGTCTGGTGGACTTGTTCATGGTGGATTGTACACCCGTGAAGCCAGCTTCCACAGGTTATCTCGCACATACACATTTAATATATTTCATACCGACAAGAAATATCTTATTGTGGAGGATGTCAATTCTCAATAGAAAGTAACGCTACAATTAAGTCCCATGTTCATGTACCTTAAATCATATTATTTGCTGTCATTCAACCTTGTTAAAATAACTAATTTGATTAGTTGAGCTATGGAGTAGATCGTGTTCAGGGAGTTCTGTTCCGTTGCTGAAGTAAAGCAAGGATTCTTGTGGAAGATGATGAGTAACAGTATCATTACATGGCCGTGTGAGCGCGTGGAGAGCACCAGATGGGCTGTCCTGTAGCCCCTGTCCACTGGAGCAGTTAGTTGCCAGGACCAGATGTTGGAGTGGTCCCTTGTGGAGGTGGAGTGCTGAGCAGATGTGGTGTTCCCATTTCTTCCTATTTCGTTCTCCACTTTCCTAATATACACTAGTCAAACAGCTGCTTCTGTCTCTCAGCATCAGTTTTCCAAATCCAACAAGAAACAGGGACAGTTTGTGTGGACAGATAACAAGCCAACAGCCTTTTTTCCCCCTCTGAGTGTATTCATTGAGCAAAGTAAAGCAGTGTCGTATGTTAATTGAAAGTATTTTACAGTGGAAATAAAAGCAAGTTTATTTAATGTGAAGCTAGACATCAAAGTAAAAGCATCCCTTTTCTGTATTTAATGTCGCATTTCAGCCAACAAACCTGAAGTGAAAAACTAATAATTATTACGAATTCATAGGGTGGACGAGGAGCCATTCCAGGAAGAGTCCTTTTGAAGGGCACTATCCATACACATGTTGCACACTCATTCACATGTAGGGGCAAATTAGCGACTTGAGAGGGAACCTGGAGGAAGCACTCGAAACAGTATACCTGAGCTCAGGTCTCCCTGGCTACACTCAAGCTGTGAGAAGCTGTGTCAGCTTTCTGACAGAAGCCAGTAGGTTTTGTCTCAAAATATCTTGACATTTGGAGCTAATCATAACCCTTGTCTTCCTTGTCTAGAGACCTTGTCCCAGCTGAAGAGAATTCAATTAAATTTTATTTGTATAGCGCTTTTTACAACAGACATTGTCTCAAAGCAGCTTTACAGGAATATAAACACGGTATACAGATAGAGAAGCTACTCCAAAGCCTTGGAGTACCCCTATGCCCCAAAGTATGTGTGGTGCTTTTGTGCTAGATATCGCTGCTATAATGAGTGTTAAAGAACATAGAACATAGCAGATTTCGTATCAGACCACCCAATTTGTAGGTGAGCAAAAATATTGGAACATGACTAATAGGTGTTGTATGTTACCCAGGTGTGTCCTGAAAGATTTATTGTTCAAACAATAAATGGCTCTGAACATCTACTCTTGGTTTTAGCCTTCAGTTTTACCTGTGAAGACTTCACAGGTGTGTTTGTTGTTAAAAAGCATAAGCCAGCATTAAGATCAGAGAGCTGTCTATGAGAAAAAAGCAAGTCATTTTGAAGCTGAGAAAAGAGGGGAATATCAAACAGAGGCATTGCACAAACCTTGGGCATAGACAATACAACAATTTGGAATGTCCTGTAAAAAGAAATAAACCACTTGTGTACTGAGTAACAGACACCGAATGGGTCAGCCAAGGAAAACAACAGCTGATAACAGAACCTTTTGTATGAGCTGTGAAGAACCCCAAAACAATTCAATTTTATTTGTATAGCGCTTTTTACAATAGATATTGTCTCAAAGCAGCTTTACAGGAATATAAACACAGTACACACATAGTAAAGGTGAGAAATTATCCCAACTGAGCAAGACACTGAGTGGCAACAATGGCAAGGAAAAACTCCCTAAGATGTTTTGAGAGGAACCAGACTCAGAAGGGAACCCATCCTCATCTGGGTAACAACAGACATTCTTAAAGAGACAATTATTGATCTATATGTAATCTGTTTGGTTTAGAAAAAAGCCTTTGTCCCAGCATTCTGGATTTGGAGTAGATGAGAGCTCCATCCAGAAGTAGGTCCTCCGAGACCGATCATGCAGGTCCGGAGAGCAGAAAGG
>JAFFST010048861.1:50726-75575 GCA_022414735.1 Noturus placidus | reverse complement strand
CTCTAATGTAACTGAATTAGGACAATTCTGCAAAGATGAGTGGGCCAAAATTCCTCCAGGACGCTGTAAAAGCCTCATTGCACGTTATCGCAAACGCTTGGTTGCAGTTGTTTGCTGCTAAGGGTGGCCCAACCAGTTATTAGGTTTAGGGGGTCAATCACTTTTTCACACAGGGCCATGATGGTTTGGATTTTTTTTCACCTTTAATAATAAACACCTTCATTTACAAATTGCATTTTGTGTTTACTTGTGTTGTCCTTGACTATTGTTTAAATTGGTTTGATGTTCCGAAACACTTAAGTGTGACAAACATGCAAAGGAACAGGAAATGAGGAAGGGGGCAAACACTTTTTCACACCACTGTATTTTACCTGTTTAAACCTTTTTCAAAACAGAATGATCATGAATTGTATAACCCTGCTATACAAGTATATTCACGTGATTAGGAAAGCTGCAAAAAATATATATATAATATATATTTTATTTATTTATTTATTTATTTATTTAACAACATTTTCCAAATCGATTACTATTATAATAGTTCTTTAAGACACTTTGTTCTTCATTTTTGTTCTTTAGGAGTTCAAGTCCCAGTCAACATGATGACACAGGGTTTTGCTGGCATGAACCTTGGCATGCAGCCCAGCCCTACCTCTGTGCGACCCCCCACTAACCCCATGATGGGAAACATGGGCATGACACCTGCCATGGGAGGTGGTGCTATGGGTGTAACTCCTATGGGAGGCATGCCACTCAATCAGAGCATGATGGGGATGAACATGGGAATGCCAGGAGCTGTTGGCATGGGTATGGGAATGTCTGTGCCAGTTATGAGTATGAGCTCTGCCATGGCACAACAGAAGCACGATGCCTTTGCTGACTTTGCCAACTTTGGCAAATGAATAGGAGAGATGGAGGTACGCTAGGACAATCTTTCTGGAAGGCAGGAGCATGAAGGATTTTAAAAGAGCTGCAAACAAAGAGTACTTGAAAGATGTCAATTATGGCCGCCCAGAATTCTATTATTCCTTACACAATACTGATGTGTAAAACGGTGAATCTAATCAGTCTGGCCCAGGAGCCACATGGACAATGGTTTGTCTTTGTATAAGAGAAGAAATATGTGATCGCGCTTCCACTTAACATTGCTTTAAATCTTGAAAGAATCTTAATGTCAGGATAACGTATATATACATGTAATGGCTGTGACTGGCCCCAAATACTATTCCCACTCCTTTCTGACCTTACTGAGAATTATTCGATATGTTTGGTCTGATCTAAAGTTATTCCCTGTCTTTTCTATTCTCCTATACATCACCTTGTAAATATTACTGAAAATGGATATAAGTTATTTAAATATGGGTTTATTAATCTAACTATTAAGAATTAGTTGTTTCAAATTGTGTGAAACTGTGCATAACTAAAGCCAGATGGAGCGAGTGAGAATCATGTTAAGAGCAACCGCTGTGGCCTTTGGAATGGGAATATATTTTTATACAGAAATGTGATCTGTTTAGCATTTCTATGTGAATGCGCATCAGTCACACACCAAGGCATTGGTCATTCAGTGTCCTTGCATACATAGTGCCTATCAACCTGTTGCCTATACCTTTTTCTCTTGAAAATTTCTTAACACAAATTAAATTACAGTATTTTGTACAGGTACTGTAGACATCTAAGCATAAATGTATGCACGATTTCTTTTTCTTTTTTTATGTGTTCCTCTGTTTTCACTGCATGGCTAGTGTGAATGATTCATTAAAATGGGGTTTTTTGTTATGTTTTTATGTGAACCTGATCTGGAAGTCGTTTCTTTATGTAAGTCCGATCATGATTAGTGAGTTGGGTGAGGCTGTATACGGAGACGAGCGAGGTTCACTGTGCTGTTTTGCTCACTGGGTGGAATGTATCTTTAAGACCATCTCTGTATTGCCAGGAGCAGGGACTTGAACTGCCTTTCCTCCCATTCAGAAGCAGCACATGCACACAAATGACCAAATTCTGCCTTCTCTCTACTGTTTTCCAATGGATTGATTTTTTTTGGGGGGGAGGTAGTGTGTATGTGTAAGATTGGGGTATCATGTATATGGGCTATGGATCTTTATTGGAAAACACTATACTTTGTATGCAAATCTCAAACAACAAACAAAACTTCCTTCTTCTAAGTGTATGTCCTCACATTCATACACTGATTTGATTGTACTTATGATAGTCTTTTGTATCAGAGATTAAAGAGTTGATTTTCATCTGGATTTTGGAGTTTTGTGTTTTTCCACTTCACAGCATTAAAGCAGAACATAACATTTAACATATTTTTTCTGTAATTAAGATAATTACCTTTTAATTTCTGTAACCATAAATCCATGATGAAGCTATACGAGGGCTGGGTGATATATTGATGTAATATCGATATGATAAATTATGTTTTAATTTTTACGTTTTTCTGAGGTCGTTGGTATGGTGACGTACATTTAAACACACAACGTTTTAATGATTCATTTTAATGATAAAACAACGTTTTAATGATTCAAAAATTTAATGGTACTGAATGGATCTCGTGGATTTGATGTTATTTTTTTAAAACGTTATCTTTGTAAGCATTCAAGAAAAGTATCATCAATCAGTTTTAGTTTCTCATTTATTTTACTACTGTTGTAGACCGTTTAGCTAAATGATGTGTTGTAATCTGCATCGTGTGTCATGGAAATGTCCTCAAGTATCGTGATGTTTTTGTCATTGCCCAGCCCTAAGCTATACTGCAGTAACATTCCTCTTTTTTTAACCTTTGCCATTAAATTAATTTAAACTTAATTAAAAGTTTATTCAGCTGACAAATAATAAAATGTATTTAAATTTTTGTGGTTAACTTTCACACTCGTAGTCTCGCTCTATTAAAACTGCCTTTTGGGTTATGGTTGTGTTTAGCTGTAATATTAATAAATGTTGATGCTGTGCACGACTTTGACTTGTGGTGGAAAGAGGAGCAGTGCAGGAGAGCCTCCATCTGGCCACATGTGTTCCCACAGCCAGGGCCAACTGGCCACATCATGAATATGCACAACACTGAGCCACTTAGGAATAATAAGCAGTTGTAAGCTGGCTGGGTAAAAAGCTAAAGAGAGCCATGAACAGTTTCCTAGGAAGCTTTGTGAAACCGGGATATAAAGCTAATTAGGTTCATTTTACTGCTTTACTTACAGTTGAGTTCAGTCTGAACCCTCTAATTAAATGGTCAATGTCAGGTGCAAACATCTGGAGGAAAAAAAAATGTCCTGTGAGATTTGCTGATCTGATTGTATGGAAACTCTGGGTGCAATGTTAGGGTTTAACCTATAAAATCTCAATCATCTGGGAGTTCTTGTGTGATTCAAATGTACAAACAATGCAATGTTTGTAAAATATTGCAATTTCATCGACATGGAAAACCCCCCAGAAGTAAAAAACTTTCAGTATTAAATGTGAAATACTTAAGTGCTTTACCAAAGTAGGACCGATCACAACGTATGAGATTAAAATGCATTTTGCATGTATGCATTTGCAAATTTTATATATATATATATATATATATATATATATATATATATATATAATATGTGTGTGTATATAATATATATTTATTTTTTTTGCCAGGACACATTTAGATTAAAATTAGAAATGAAGAGGAAATGGTTCTTTAAATGTTCCATGGGCTGCAGTAAGTAGGGTATTTATGCCTTATGTATGCATAAAGAGTAATCACAATCAAAAATGTCAGGACAGTAACAACCTCTGAGTGCCATGTTCAATTTCCAACTTTAAAAGCTCAATTATTCACAATGTGCTTTATGAACTCCACTGAGATCGGTGTGTCAGTTCTAACTGACACGAGAACATAAAACTACAGGACAGTCCTCTTTCTTTGCCGCTTTCACAATTATGTTAATCTGAAGTGAAGGTGAAATGAAAATGGGTGCTGGAGAGACTTTTAGTTGTTCAGTGTTGCTCTTATCACATTATTGTTAAACTAAAAAGGATTTTTTTTTTTTTAATGTTTCTAAAAAAGTATCTAAAAGATAACTGAGCTAAAGACATTAGCGAAGTATTAAAGATTTGCTTGTCTTTTGGCAGATGTTAGATGCAGTGAGCCAATAGCAATAGTATAAATAATATTGAACACTTCCAAGCAGATAGAGATAGCCCTGCACAGAGCCTGTCATACTGGTCTCACAACTCCATCTAGTGGACTGGTCTCACGACTCCATCTAGTGGACTGGTCTCACGACTCCATCTAGTGGACTCCATCTAGTGGACTCCATCTAGTGGACTCCATCTAGTGGACTCCATCTAGTGGACTCCATCTAGTGGACACGCTACATTTACTTCTTTACATTTATTTGAGTAACATTTGAAGGAAAAATATGTACTTTTAAGAGTAGGTTTAACTGGCCATACTTATACTCTTACTCAAATTCATTTTTAATCACAGAAATGTACTTTTACTTCACTTCATTCAGTGGTGTTCCTCCATTACTGTTAAATATCCATTAATATAGTTTTAATAATTAGTTTGTCACACATAATGAGGTCATGAGTTGAGAGATTCGCTGCACACAACAGCCGCTCAGTTTTTAGCTCAGACCTGGAAGATAATGAGATAATGGCCAAAGTGGGGGAAGAATGAGGCAGGACATATAAAGACCTGTTTGATTTTTTTGTGGTGTGTGTGTGTGTGTGTGAGGTTGTGTGTTATTGTATCCATCACAGGACTGGGATATGCTGTTTCATCTTGAACCCAGGTTTTAGATCATATAAACAGAACAGAGACTTTCAAGGAGAGGCATGACTTAAAGCTCTCCATTTCGTCTGAGATTCGGGATTTCGATCAGATCCGAAGTAGCTAGTAACTTGCTACTTACGTTTACATTGAGTACTACTTGAGTAGTCTTCTCATTGGTAGTCTTTATCACTCTTACTCAAGTAATTATTAACATCACATTTATTCGAGTCATTATTTTTATAAGTAGTTTAACTTGTACTTGAGTAAAATGAGTAAAATGTTTGACTACTCTACCCACCTCTGAGCATCGGTAAGCAATTAACAGCTAAACAGATTATTGCAAAGATTTTGTTTTTATTTTCTCCACTTCTACAAGTGGGATTATATTCATATCAATATGATACAACAAGAAGACTCAGTGCCTGTCCGTAGATGTGCTCTCAGAATCAGAAACAGTGCCTGTTGCAATAAGCAGTTAACACCATGCTGCTACTCTTGCTGAATATTCACAAGGAGAACGTTTTCTCCGCGGATAAAAAGCTGATTGACGTGACGAGTACGCACTCGTCCGTACGCCACTCTTGGCTTAGACATCTTCTGTCTCTGCTCTGAACCAGCAGCAGATATATGAGGCACGTCTGTGCTGGTCACTGCGAGCATTTTCACAGATCGCGCCGTTCTCTCCGCTGCTTGTCGGGATGCTCGAACCCCCAGGATGCTGCTTGAGGTGATTTTGTGTGGTTCAGCATTCGGCTCGTCTGCTTTTGAAGTCTCAGCCTCTGCTGCTTTCACGGATGCAGCCTGAACTTGCAACTTCTGAAACAGCTGTAAACAAGATGAAGTTGACAGATACAGTGGTATAAGAAGATGTGCTCTCAACACACAATGGGTCTGTCATTTTCTTCCCACAATTACTGGCCACAACAGATGGGTCCAAAAGAGGTCATGGTGTGTGCTAGGCATGTTAGATTCAAGTTCATAATAAATGCAAAACTGGAAAAAAAAATATTTTACTAAGTTTACGCTCACTTAACTTCAGGGTCCGTCTTATCCTGATCAGGGTCGTGGTGGATCTAGAATCTAAGCCAGGAACACACCCTACTGGGACGCCAGTCCATTGCTCACGCTCACACACTCTTGCAGTGTAAATATATCTTACACCTACTGTCATGGTTTTAAGAGGAAATTGGAGAACATAGAGGAAACCCACATGCACACACGGAGATGCACAGGAACTCTACACAGTCAGCCGAGCTCAGGATCAAACGCAGGACCCAATTCAGAAGAAAGATAAACTGAATAACGTAAATTAAACTTGTGTATTCTACATTAGCAAAGTTGCATACTTAACAACCAGACTTTACAGAAGGGTCATGTTACATTCATTAATGAGGAGTACATCTCAGATCACACAATTCATCATTTCTGCACACACTCAGAGGCAGAATTCTGGCACAGCTTTCATTTTTGTTCATCTGTCTGCCTTAAAATAATCCGCACTTTGTCTCCCTTTATAGCACTCTAGCACACACCAGAGCTTTAGCTTACAAGATAGCAGTAGTTTACAAATCAATCATGGAACCACTATGTGCTTATTTGGCCAGAATATTCAGCAGTTATAAAAATGGACAGCAGGAGATATTCAGCCACAGGTAAATATTTGTCTGTGTAAAGATGCCATGCCATACCCTTGTAACAGTCAGTGCTTTTTCATGGTAGAATGCCTCTCCAAGTAAAGGCTCCCTGTAGGTTTCATCCACATCCACCATGGCCTAGTCACAACAGGAATTAAGAGTCAAAAGCTAAAATGAGTGGGCAAAAGACACGATAACTGGGGGGGACAATATGACAAATTCACCAAAAATCAGACTGTGTTAGAATATTTTTCAAAAAATATTAAATCTTTGAAATGCTGTTAGGCTTTTAACAGTTTCTCAAAATACTTTTCTCTGGTTTTGGCCTGCTTCTGTGTGCTCTTCAAAAAAAAAGGCCATGCTTATTTCAATATTCTTCAAGCCTATTCAAGTACAACACAGTGTGGGTTTCAGAAAGAGTGGTGCTTGAAAGTTTGTGAACCCTTTAGAATTGTCTATATTTCTGCATAAATATGACCCAAAACATCATCTAATTTTCACACAAGTCCTAAAAGTAGATAAAGAGAACCCAATTACACAAATGAGACAAAAATATAATACTTGGTCATTTATTCATTGAGGAAAATGTTCCAATATTACATATCTGCAAATGGCAAAAGTATGTGAACCTCTAGGATTAGCAGTTAAATTGAA
Organism: Noturus placidus; assembly: GCA_022414735.1. Lineage (NCBI taxonomy): Eukaryota > Metazoa > Chordata > Actinopteri > Siluriformes > Ictaluridae > Noturus > Noturus placidus. The sequence goes on along the minus strand of JAFFST010048861.1, from coordinate 68,531 downwards.
GGTGAAATTAGAGTCTGGTGTTTTCAATCAGTGGGATGATAATCAGGGGTGAGGGAGTGCCCTGTTTTATTTAAATAACCGGGATCTATCAGTGTCTTATCTTCACATGTTTGAGGAAGTATATCATGTCATGAAAAAAGGAGATTTCTGAGGACATCAGAAAAAGAGTTGTTGATGCTCATCAGACTGGAAAAGTTTACAAACCCATGTCTAAAACGTTTGCACTCAACCAATCCACAGTCAGATGGATTGTGTACAAATGGAGGAAATCCAAGACCATTGTTACTCTCCCCAGGAGTGTGGACCAACAAAGATCACGTCAAGAGCAAGATGTGTAATAGTCTACAAGGTCACAAAGGAACCCAGGGTAACTTCTAATCAGCTAAAGGCCTCTCTCACATTGGATAATGTTAATGTTCATGAGTTCACCATCAGAACACTGAACAACAATGACGTGCATTGCAGGGTTGCCATACCAAAGAACATTGCTGCCCCTCTGCAGTTTGCTAAAGATCACATGGACAAGCCAGAAAGCCAGAAAGCTATTGGAAAAAATTTTTGTGGACAGCTGAGACCAAAATAGAATTTTTGGTTTAAATGAGAAGGCTTTGGAGAAATGAAAACGTACACATTCCAGCATAAGAACGTTATCCCATCTGTGAAACATGATGATGGTAGTATCATGGTTTGGGCCTGTTTTGCTGCAACTGGGATGGGACGACTCACCATCATTAATGGAACAATTAATCCTGAATTATATCAGTGAAGTCTAAAGGAAACTGTCAGGACATCTGTCCCTGATCTGAATCTCAAGAGAAAGTGGGTCATGCAGCAAGAAAATGGCCATAAACACACAAGTTGTTCCATCAAAGAATGGTTAAAGAAGAATAAAGTTAATGTTTTAGAACGGCCACGTCCATGTTCAATAAAAATGTTGTGGAAGGCCCTGAAGCAAGCAGTTCATGTGAGGAAGCCCACCAACATCCCAGAGATAAAGCTGTTCTCTACGGAGCTCAAATTCCATCAAACCGATGTGTAGATGTGTTACTGGAAACATTTAGAACAAAGGTTCACATATTCATCACTCACAGATCTGTAATATTGGATCATTTTCCTCAATAAATAAATGACCAAGTATAATATTTTTGTCTTATTTGTTTAGTTTGGTTCTCCTTGTTTACTTTTGTGATTTAGGTGAAAATCTGATCATTTTTGCATCATATTTGTGCAGAAATATGGAAAATTCTAAACTTTCCACAGCATCACTGTATGTGGGGATGGGATACACTGTATGTGGGGATGGGATACACTATGTGGGGATGGGATGGGATACACTGTATGTGGGGATGGGATGGGATACACTGTTTGTGGGATGGGATACACTGTATGTGGGATGGGATACACTGTATGTGGGGATGGGATACACTGTATGTGGGGATGGGATAGGATACACTGTATGTGGGGATGGGATGGGATACACTGTATGTGGGATGGGATGGGATGGGATACACTATGTGGGATGGGATGGGATACACTGTATGGGGGGATGGGATACACTGTATGGTGGGATGGGATACACTGTATGGCGGGATGGGATACACTGTATGGGGGGATGGGATACACTGTATGGCGGTATGGGATACACTGTATGGGGGGATGGGATACACTGTATGGTGGGATGGGATACACTGTATGTGGGATGGGATGGGATACACTGTATGGGGGGATGGGATGGGATACACTGTATGGCGGGATGGGATACACTGTATGGGGGGATGGGATACACTGTATGGGGGGATGGGATACACTGTATGGGGGGATGGGATACACTGTATGTGGGGATGGGATACACTGTATGTGTACACTGATGTGTACTCTCCTCTCTATACAGAGATTTAAAACTAGATGTTGTTTGTATTTTGTTTACCAGGTTCCAGAATTTGTCGAAAGCCAGCAGGAAGCCGGTACACACTCCGCGCAAACCCTTAAAAGACCGGATGTGGACTTTGACTCGGAGTCTCTGCTGGACACAGCGGTTCAGTTCTCCTAAAGGACTTCCCTCGTGCACTAGAGACAGAGAGAAGGAGAAAGAACTGTTGTTTATTGCTACATCATGCCACAGAAGGTCTGATCTCTCTGAAACATTGGACACATACACGGCATCCTGGTGAGAACATTCTTCGGAGCTCTGTGTTTAGGGGGTCTCTTCACTCCTTCTCCTCCATCTTCTCCTCCACACGGATTTCTCACCACGAGTTTCTTCAGCCTCTCAATCCTCTCAGGATCCGCGACTCCCCTTTTCGCTTTCCGGATCCTTTTCTCCGCATTTTCAGGTTTCGCCCTTCCACGCCCGCCTTTCATGAAGCTCTCATACTCGGCGAGGTTGTTGAAGCACCTGATGTTCGGGTAAGGCAGAGGAACTTCAGAAGAATACAAGGCAAGTAGCGGATCAAACTGATCGGAACGAATGTCCAGCTTCTTGTCAGTATCTGTACCATCTTTTCCGCCGGTATCCCGCTGTTTACATGCGGTCAAACGTAACGTTTCATCACAACTGATTTTACTTATTACTTCCCTCTCACTTTCCTCCATTTTTTCTCTAAATAGGCGCAGCTTCCGGCGAGTGGAGGAAACTTTATTAGCGTGAAGCGTGCAGACAAACTTCAACTTAAAAGCAGGTACGTGACTACTAAAACGTTTTATATTTATACAGTGATTATTTGTTGTGGTTTGCTCCATTAACATAATTACAGTGTGAAATATGCTGACATTTATTTAACAACAAAAACTTTCAATAAAACAACGTCGAAGATTGGGAACCACTATTAATTCGTTTGTACTACACGGAGCTTTAACTGTGGCGGACTGGCTTCGTTTCTAACCAATAGGTGGCAGACTTGAGCACGGTCCAATCCTGAAACCGCTCTATTTAAGACACAGTGCGCTACGTACGGCGTAAAAGACATTATATTTTGCCCTATTTAATGCACCTACATAGGGACATCAGGGCTATTAGGGATTCGGCCGAAGAATTACAGTTACGTTAGTAGAGTAGGGATTCTTCGTACGGTTCGAATGTCTATGAAAACCTCGCTCTGTTCTCGCAGTTTTTTCTTTTGTATTCCGACGACAAATTCTGATGTATTTATGCAGCTAAAAGAAAGACTGTAAAATTATATTGACACGATTCTCTTATTGTATACAGGTAATGGGGATAAGCCCTTGTTTTAGTCACTATCTAAAATGAGTTTTCTTGCTGTGACGATAGCTAAGGTTAGCTAGCACGTACCCAACATGGTTTGTTTTCAAAAGCACAGTTAGCTCAGATTTAGCTCAGTTTCCTTTGCATTTTGACCGATCAATTCTGTTCGATAAGTTTTAACTGTAACGCACACATTAACTAGACGACCTGTTGGGAAATCTCCAGAGTCTCCTAATGCTGCTGTACTTTTCGAGAAGTGATTCTTCACAGGAAAGGAAACATGTTTTTTTTTTAATGGCTTGATTAGGCTCAGATCATACACTCTGATGATGTTTGTATTCTGAGGGTCTATACACCAGAAACGTTGCTGTGACTTCATTTACACATAATTATTCATCGGAGGTATTGTATTCGAGGTCTTGTGCATCATACTGTAAAACTGTATTTGATCCTCTTTTGTTAAATGTGTTTACTGACATCTACTCCACTTCTTGCAGCTTGCCATGGAGTTCCCAGGTCACAGTCAGCAGCTCTTGGCCAGTCTGCGCTCTCAGCGTCTACAGGGATTCCTGTGTGACTGCACAGTCAGAGTTGGTCCCACGTGTTTTCTGGCTCACCGTGCTGTGCTGGCCTCCTGCTCACCTTTCTTCCACATGTTCTACTCTGAACACCCAGTAGGCAGCACGTCTACAGTAAACGGAGGACCCGAGACAGACACAGTCACCATTAATGGAGATATAGTGACCCCTCCAGCATTCGGGTTGCTCCTCGATTTCATGTACGAGGGAGTACTCCAGTTGGCAGCACACCCACCTCCAGAAGACGTTCTCGCTGCGGCCAGTTTCTTGCACATGAACGACGTGGTCCGAGTCTGTAAGAAAAGACTACAGGGTCGTGGACTGGCTGAGGCTGACAGCACCAGGGCAGAAGAGGGAGGAACTGAAAGTGGGGGAGATGGACCAGTGTTAGGTGGGTCTTCTCGAGAAGGAAAGTTGAATGGCCGAAAGGAAACGGTGGACGGTGGACAAGGAGCTGTCAGGGTTTCAGCTTCAAATCCAGCTTCGTCTCCCTCAATAACACAGCGTCCTCAGCCAAGCCAGCAGTCAACATTTCATATTAACACCAAAGCAGAGACAAACGTTGGCATACCTAATTGCATCACACACAGCATTAACCTGGGAAGTCCAGACATGGCGGACACTACTCAGCCAGGCATGGACTCTGTTCCAGCTTCCAATGATTCTGGACCAGGTTTATACAGTTCCTCTCCTGGACCTGCTAGAGCTGGCTTAGCTGCTGCTGCTAATATGGAGGCGACACTTTCAAGTCCTTGCAGCACCACAGAACCAGTTCAAACAGAAACAGAAACTCCACCCAGTACATCCACTGTTATGGTTCTAGTTCCTGTGGAACACAGCCGAAATAGAGACTCCAGTCAAGAAATACCGATGTCAAAAGAAATTAGCAATGTTTTTATGGTTGCCACTAATCATCTTGGTAAAACCAAGCAACCCATGTCAATTCAGTACAATGGACCGAGTTTAAGTGATGACGTGAGACATACTGCCAGAGGTTTACATGAACAGCCACGGTCATGTTCTCCCATGCCGTTGTCTTCAGCAGGCAGAGAAGATGGTAATGAAGAGACAGCAAACGTGAAGGTGGAGGCCATCGTCATCTCAGATGAAGAGCCAGAAGACATGGAAGAAACACCTGTTAGGGTCCGAGAGCGAAGGAGAGATGTTGACTTAGAAGAAAGGGAGAATTTTGGGAGCACTAATGATGTTGAGATCACCAATGCTCACTTCATACCTCCACATTCATTAATGCAACTTTCACATAATCATCACGAGCCAATCTCATTCCCTTTTTCACCACAGGGTCCTAGTGCCTCCTCTTCGGACACACCTAGCTTCCCGTCTACCCTTTTTACTGCAACGTCCCAGCAAGCAGAGCAGCAGACTATCTACTTTGAGGAATATCACGAGTCTCTTGGGAATTATGTAGATGATGTGCCTACGTGTTCCACTTGTGGAAAGACATTTTCTTGTGCTTATACTCTGAGGAGGCATGCTATAGTGCACACACGAGAGCGTCCTTATGAATGCCGTTACTGTTACCGTAGTTACACACAGTCTGGAGACTTGTACAGGCACATAAGGAAGGCGCATGATCATGATTTGCCAATGAAGCGCAGCAGAACAGAATCTGATCCTCCCCCATCCCCACCTCCTCCTGAAGCACCTCAGACATAACCAGATACATGCTCAGTCATACTGGACAGAGTATCAAAGCTGTTGCAAAAGCTAAAATCATATACCTGTTTTTTCTTTCTTTGTATGTTATTTAACCGGTTGTGTGGACTAACTTTACAAAGGATTGTTATTGTTCATCTTTAGTATCAGAAAGTGAGCATTCAACATTGTGAACTTAACCTGTCACTGGATAACATTATGACCAAAAACAAAACATCCCATTCAGGACATCCTTCAGTGTTCTTATACGTCATGATCCTAATCACTGTCTAGATTCTCAGGTTAGATACAAACAGAATAAGCTTTTCATTTTTTAACAGTTCAGTCTCTTCTGAAAGTATTGGAACGGTAAGGCCAATTATTTATATATATATAATATATAAAAAAGACTTTGAGATCAAAAGATGAATGAGATGATCGATCCGAATTTTAACTTTCATATCCTCACATTTACATTTAGATGTGTTAAACAACTTGGAACATGGCACCTTTTGTTTGAACTCACCCATTTTTCAAGTGATCAAAATATTGGAACACGGGACTGACCAGTGTTTTTTGTTGCCCAGGTCTGCCCTGTTAGATTTATTGCTTAAACAAGTAATAGCTCTAAATCTCTACTCTTGGGCTGAGCCCGAAGTTTCATCTGTGAAGACTGCATTTATACTCAAAAAGGATAAATCAACATGAAGACCACATATCTGTCTACGGGAGAAAAACCATGAAGCTGAGAAAAGAGGGAAAATGCAACAAGGGAAAAACAACAGTCAGTGACCTCACCCACAACCTCCACAGGGCAGGAGTGAATGTATCGTAATTCAGTGAATATGATTTCAAGAACAAATATATAGGCCATACCACACGATGCAAACCACTCGTCAGCAGTAAGAATCGGAAAGCCGGATTGGAATTCGCAAGCAAACTTAGAGATGAGAACCAATAATTACCAAAGTGGTGGAAAGGCTAGTGTGGAGAATGAAAGGATCTGCTTGTGATCCAAAACAAACAAGCTCCTCTGTAAACAAGGTGGAGGTAGTGTCATGGCTTGGGCTTACATGACTGCTTCTGGAACAGGTTGACTAATCTTTACTGATGATGTAACTCATGATGGTAGCAGCAGAATGAATTCAGAAGTTTACAGGAACATTTTGTCTGCCAATTTACAGAGAAATGCATGCAATTTAATTGGGAGGAACATCAGTGTTCCTATTAATGAACTAGAGTGTGGCGCTACAGTTTCACAATGAACCAAAAACATTTTTACACTTTTCATAACAACATAGATCAGTGTTTTGTGCCGGTGTTTCTGCAAAGTATCTCTCACGCCATCTCTGACATCCCGGTGAGTCACCCGAATACTTATTATTCTTGTTAGCAGTGGGTGGGCCCAAGTTGCTTGACTGTAACCTCGGATATCATTGACTAATTTTTCCAGAAATCTGTGATTTCATTTTGACGACCCATTAGCAAAGTTACCCGTGAGAGACGTGGCTTCAGTCCTCTGTGAGAGACATGGCTTCATTCACAGACACTCTTCATGAGTTATTTATTTCTCTATTTTTATTTATTAGTTTTTGAAACCCTTGCAACATACTTTATGTATTATATGTAAATACAATATGTATTACATCAATTAATTATAGTTTGAGCACAACTTATCTCTTTAAAAGGTGCATAATAAAGAAACACAAACAACAAATGTTATTTACAAGACAGCAATATGACGAACTAAATTTTTCACTAAAATGAGTTTCATCCCCTTGTAGCAACGTTGGAGTCAGTGGCTTTAAGTTCAGTAAAGTCACAATCCTCTGTTACTAAGCCAATGATTTATTATCTGGGGGCTCACAATTAATTATGAAGAGTCTTACTATGTGAATTATTTATGATAACAGCTGGATCGATCGCTATCTATTAAAGTCCCAATAATACAAAAGCCAGCTAGGAAATACTTCCTGTCTATTAACAACTGTTAAAGATACCCTGTATTTACATATATTACATAATGTAATATGTTGCAATCGAAAACTATCAACAAATGAAAACAATAAACGACTCGCATGCAGTGTGTCCAAGTGAGAGCATCAGTAACGCGTTTGGATATTTGCCATGGATTTGCCACCACAAGTATGCCCCCGGACCCTCTACAGAGTCAGATGTCCAGCCACCACAGTCTCGCAAAATCCTGTGGGCAACACTAAACTTCATCATGCAGCAAGACAATGACCCAAACCACTCTGCCAACTCTGCAGGACTTCATCATGGGAAAAAAGTGGAAGGTTTTAGATGGGCCAAGTCCATCATAAAGTGCACCTATTATGGTTTTTCAAATATGACCTTTCATGTAGTGTGTTATAGAGCGGTTTATGAATGTAAAAGGTGTGCAAAGTTTTAAAAAATCAAAGCACACGACAAACAGTTATTCATTCCCAAAAGACAAAAACGAGTTGTTAGTAATTCCAGACTTTTTTTCTTGTACAAACTTACATAAGTTTGTAACAAAAAGCCCCGCCGCTGGTCTTCATTGGGTGCTCGCTGAGAGCGGTAGACAACAGAGTGGGAAATCTGAGCAATCAGAGCAGAGTATGTTCTCTGAAAGGAAGAGTTTAGAATGAATCCTTTAGAACGGATCATTTAACGAGACATTTGTGACACGGGGGGAGGCAATGTTGTAATTTAAATTTTTGTTTTTTTGACCTTAGATTCATGTACATCTATTGTATGAGAGCTGTAAAACAAAATTAGGCACGTTTCAAAACCATAATATGTGCATTTGTTCACCTGCTGAAGGGAGGACCCCCTGTGTGTGATTGTTATTTACATTAAGACTATCTGATTCAATACTTTTGCTCATCTAAAAATTGGATGGTCTGCCAACAAAGGTACCATGTTCTAAGTTGTTTAACACACCTAGATGTAAATACCAGGAAATGAAATTCCGATCTCTGGTCTCATATTCATCTTTTGATCTCAAATCCAAATGTCTTTGGTGTATAGTGAAATAACAGACTTGGCCTTGTTGTTCCAATACTTTTGGAGGGGACTGTAGGATAAACACTCACATTGAGGAACAAGGATCTTACCTATGTTGAATCATGTAATGTTAACTCCCTAAATTTGATCATCAGAACCTGCAGCAATCTACAAACACAAATATGAATTTCCAATGAAAATAAAGAACATAAATGAGGGATGCAGTTAACTTTTCTGTTACAGAGACTATGTTGTCCTCTGCTTTTAAAAGGATTAAATTCCCTTCTTTGAGAACAGTAATAGGGGCAAACAATGTATCTGTCTGTTATTTGAATGGAACAGTTTTTATTTTGCTGTTTCTTCTTTACGAGACACCAAATCCATCTACCTAGACAGCCTGCTTTCACATGGAAGGACACTTGTTTAAAATAGCTATACTATGGTTGTTGAATATCACTGTATATCAATCATTCTTCAGTAACAGCTTCATTCTGCTAAGGCTAGCGGTGGATTTAGAGCCAATACTGGGGAAGGATGCCAGGCCATCACAGAGCTCATCGAATATCAAATAAATGGTGGTATGACCTGTGCCAAGTCTGCATGTAATTAGTTCTTTCTAATGTAAATACATGCAAAGTATCTCATCCATGCACTCGATGCTTTTTTAAGGGGTACGGAGTTGTCTTAAATGAGACAGTAATGTGAAAAGGTACAACAGCTAAATATTTACAGTACTTCTGTACATGCAGGAGTGTAGAATACACATTTCATCTAAATGCAAAAAGACCAAACGAGGTGTGATCATACGAGTTATGAGTCCAATGTTTACCGAACCACCATATGATAAAGCAGTGAAATCTGGACAGTATAGATGTCTTTCAACCGGAGTTGCAATTTCTTGCAAAATCCCATTAGCATTATATTTCTATTTTCTAGTGATTTTCTTCAATATGTCCACAATCACACTCTCAATCTCACATCATTTTTTGGGGGAATGATTCATGTGTGATGAAATAACGTCAGCATTTCCAAGACCAAGGCGTTATGGATTCCAATATTTTGCTGTATGTATGGTGATGAGTCCATGGGCTCCATACCTGTTTCAGGTTATGATTATTTTAATCATTTACACAGTCTCTGAAAACAAAATCCCCAACAGCATGTCTCACATTGAGCTCTTTTGATAAAAGGTTTTTAATGTTTCATTTTGTAGTCTGAAATGTGTCGTAGTTTTGTGGTTATTCAGATTCAAAACTGTGTCCTCATTTTAATTTTGTCTAATCCAGTAGATTTACACAAAATTAATTCATCTGATCCACGATGTGCAAGTTGTTTCATTTCAATATGTAAAACAGCTCAATGGTGTGAATAAACCTTTTAAAAATTGCTGACTGAGTCACTAATTATTTATTTCTGTACAACTCAGACTATTGTGTATATTTATTATACACAATCATGTGTAAAAAGGTAACAATGCATAAATATTACAAGTAAAATAATCATGTAGGTTTTCGGGTACTAAACAAACTGTTGAAAATGTAACCGTACACTGGGTGAGAAATGTGTCCTGATGAAGCTTTCAGTCTTCCACTGGTGCATGCATCTGAGGAAACAAAAGGACAAACAAGTTTTTCTTCAATCAAAAGCCAGAAGCCAGTTTTAGTCTGATCTGTAAAAAAGTAAACTCACCATCTCTGCTAATTTTGGCCATGCCATTGCCATCATGATTCGATCATCTGATGTGGGAGGAGTCTCCAAATTCCAATATGTAAAATTATGAAAAACTGAAGAAACCTTAACAACTCTGTCCTAAAAAAGATTTGAGACAAGAATTAAACGTATATAGATTAGTTCTTAAAAAAGAAATAAAAATTGAAGATTTTTATACCGTATTTTCCGCACTATAAGGCGCACCTAAAAGCCTTAAATTCCCTCAAAAATCGGCCGTGCGCCTAATAACCCGGTGCGCCTTGTGTGTGGACTGAGTTCCAAAATCTGTAAAAATGTTGTGCGACTTTGGTAAGCGCTCCGTTTGATTGACTGTTGGACGATTTCCCGCTAACACAGGGACGTAATACGTACACTACGTACGCTGGCAGCGATAAACCAAGCAGAGAACATTACGTAATACGTACAGCACATACGCTTACCTCCGCCACGAATCTGGTAGGTATACTACCGGTATGCTGTAAAACAACATTTGTTGAATAAAGTTCAACTTAACTCACTGTTTTGCTTCCGTTACCCTTTTTTTTTGGTAGACCGTTATCACGAAGTTGGAGGCAATAAGTAAGTGCAGGAGAACCGTCTTTATTTAAGAACAAAACAAACAAACAAGCACCGCTTAGCATCCTCGGCTAAGGCTAACCATACTTCATTCGGCAAACAGACAGACCTTCAAACAAACAACAATAACGCGCAATGTTCGCTTAGCCCCGAGGGGTTTAAATACCGAACATAATCAAACCAAACATGACACAGCTGGGATATCATCACCCAATCCAAAACAATAGGTCACATGTCTAGAGTTAGTTTATGCTGGGGTGCCATCTGCTGGCCGAGGCGTAACCACCGTATGTTTTAGCATGCGCCTTATAAGACGGTGCGCCGTATGTATTGGTCAAGTACAGAAATAGACCCCGTAATTGAGACTGCGCCTTATAGTGCAGAAAATATGGTATATACTATTTTCACTAGTATTCATATGCTATGAGTTATTGAGTATAGACAATACAGAGAGTAGTGTCCTGGAAAATGCTGTGCTGTGTAATCACTGCATCTGATATTCATGACAATTCAAAAATAATAATAATAATAATTATAATTCAGATTCTCTCATCCAGGACAACACTAACTGATGCACTTCATGATACAGTCTGTACAGGATTACGGGGAGTTTTTTCTGCAGCTTTTCTTTTTTAGAATTTGAAAAAGGTTTGGGTTTTTTTTTTTTTTTTGCAGAAAAATTATTTCAATTGCACAAAATAGTTTTACATGGCCTTTTGGTATATGTTGGTAAATAAGATCTTTTAGCTGTATTCATGTTCGATGCAGTGAGGGCTTTGGCTGAATGAATATTTTTATGATGTCACATGATGCGTCTTGGACTAAATCTGTAGAAATTTTTGTAAAAATTACAAGCTCCTCTGAATATTGTGTTTTTTTTTTGTGTTGCTTGATTTTGCATTCATTTCTGCAATCGCAAAACCAATTATTTTATTTTTTTAATGGGACTTAGGAAGTGTCTAGATCAGCAATATACAGGTCCATCTTATGTGGGAGTTTATTTTATTTTATTTTACAGCATGGTGTAAGTATGCAGTATAAATGCTCCACCTTTACCAAAATGCCAATAAACAATGTGATAAGAAGCACTAACAAAAAATACATTATTAAATAATTGTCACAAAAAATATTGGATACAAATGTGCATCATTTTAAGTAGAATTTTCTAGAGACTATAACACCAACACCAGTGTAAGTGTGTGATTTACTGTACATGTTCAATAATAGTTTGATTGGTGATACTGTATAGATTTCCAGGCGTGGCGTACTGAAGGTTTTAGTCTGACGCTTCTGTTAACAACATTTCATTTGGTAAATAATTTTGCTCTTGAATTCCTCTTGTCCGTATTCCCTTTCCTCACACCCTTTCCTTGTGCCTTCAGGACCAAGGAGCTAAGAGGTGAAGAAAGGAAGCAAGGAAAAGTCAACTTTTAAGAAATATGTTATAAGTCTAGGGATTTGCCTATTGAAGATGATCAACAGTCACCTTTATAATTAAATACATTTGGGTATAAAAGCCACCTTATTGTGGGTATTATTTAGAAATCTATACATCACACCCACAGAATTTTACAGGATAAAATTGCGATAACTTGAAACTCAGTATAACTGTTGATTTATTGAATCCTCTGGGTTAACTACAATGTACACTCACCAGTCACTTTAATAGGAACACCTGTAAGCCTGCTTATTTTTGCAGTTATCCAATTAGCCAATCATGTTGGAGAATAAAATGGTGAAACGGTGCAAAAAAACAAACATCCTGTGTGAAGAGGGTCTGCAGGCTGAAACACCTTGTTGGACACGATCATGGACACAGACACACCCAAACTGGACAGTTCAGGAAAAGGTCCAGGTGATTTTTCCCCTAACCTTCAGGATTAGAAGAGGTGGAATTTGATGTGTTCTCAGCATGATTTTAAAGAGTGATAAGTTATTAGATCACACCATTCTATGTAAACTCCAGAGGCTGTGAAATTCTCAGGAGATCAGCAGTTTCTGAAATACTCAAACCAGTCCAACTGGTACCAATAACATTGGTTAAAGTCCTATAATCACAAATTTTCCCCAATTCTGATGTATCTGCATGATTTTATATATTGTGCTGCTGCTACATGACTGTCTGATTAGAGACCTGTATGAATTGTGCAGGTGTTCCTAATAACGGGGACAGTAAGTGCATCTAATCCTAAACTCTTGGTTATTCTCTCAGCAGAAAGCAGTCAGTGGCATTTCTTTGACATCTTGCTAACTGTGTATGATGAGCAAATCTTTAATCATTTTTTTTTTTTTTTAGAAAATGAGGTTAAAGTTGCACTTGTGTATAAAGAAAACTCAGGCTGGAACAACCCCTGAGCTGCTGACTACTACTACGGTCAGATACTTCAGTATACCTACTTCTTGATCAGATGAGGGTTTCTGTACCTCCTTCAGCACCAGACCTGTGTAGCCTTGAGGGTGCGTCACTTTCTGACCTTTCAGCCCCCGGCCCCTAAACGACACGGCCTTTTCTACAATGAACCACACACAAAGACACATACAGCATGAGCAGTGTCTGAAATTCCTAAAACGAAAAAGTACTGCATTCTTGAAAGTGAATTAAAACCAACAGGAAGGACAAACCATGCTTTTGCTCCTTCACTGTGGGAGTGAAAAATTTGGCCACTTGTGCAGCTCCGTCGTGCTCAATGTCACAGGGAAGCAGGTGAACGTCGGACTGATGCACCTGAGTCCCAGAGCCGAGCTGCACCACAGTCACACAGCTGTTCACTGCCATCTGAGAACATGCAGTCTTCTACACCAGTGCACTAGGGATTGTGAAATAATGTATTCCACAGCTTGTAACATCATAATTTTATAGATATATATCTCACACACACACACACACACTCACAAAAGTGAGTACACCTCTCACATTTGTGTAAATATTTGATATCTTTTTATGTGACGACACTGAAGAAATGACACTTTGCTACAATCTAAAGTAGTGAGTGTACAGCTTGTGTAACAGTGTAAATTTACTGTCCCCTCAAAATAACTCGACACACAGACATTAATGTCTAAACTGCTGGAAACAAAAGTGAGTACAGCCCTGAGTGAAAATGTTCAAATTGGGCCCAAAGTGTCGTCAATATTTTGTGTGGCCACAAACATGTACTGTGACATACTGAAGCAGAGCATGATCAGTATGCAGTATTCCAGCATGATAATGACCCCAAACACACCTCCAAGATGACCACTGCCTTGCTAAAGAAGCTGTGAAGGTGATGAACTGGCCAAGTATGTCCCCAGAACTAAACCCTATAGAGCATCTGTGGGGCATCCTCAAACGGAAGGTGGAGGAGCACGTGATGTCGTCATGGAGGAGTGGAAGAGGACTCCAGTGGTAACCTGTGAAGCTCTGGTGAACTCCATGCCCAAGAGGGTTAAGGCAGTGCTGGAAAATAATGTTGGCCACACAAACATTGACACTTTGGACCCAATTTGGACATTTTCACTTAGGGGTGTACTCACTTTTGTGAGATACTGTGTATATAAATATATACAAGAAAGCATCATAACTACAGAACACGTTTCACTGGCTGGCTGAGTTCACTTTATAGACATTGTCTAAGTTTCCACACCACAATGATTATTACAGCCAGTTTTGAGCAGCTAAATTAAATCTTACCTTTAAAAACTGACCTCTTGTTGTTTGGGAGGAAACGCGCTCAGTTTGCTGTCAGCATGGTGATAGTGAGGCGCTTTTTGGCGGGTGTTTCCAACCAATACTGCCATCTAGCGGTCTGGGTTTAAATGGCTGTATTACAACCTTTTGTTGTTATTGACGTGAAAATATCACCAGAATTCTCGTTTGAATATGCCTACTGTTAGCAAGAGTAATGGAAAAATATAACAGATGTATAAAGTGTATAGCAAAGATGTTATTGCTTTTTTTATCTAAACCCGGAAGTGATGCGATGACGTGCAACACATAAATATTCCGACTGGGAACTTGAACCAAAACATGAGTTGTGTATGAAATAACATACTATGAGTTAATTCTTATAAAGTACCAATCTATAATTATTTTTTAACATACTTTATGCGAGTTTGTACATTAGAGATTCGTTTAATTCAAATGCTAACTATGTCGTTGATATGCACATGATGTATACAATATCGCCGGACTGAGTTGAATGCTGCTACTTGACATTAGTTGGATCATTTAAGCAGGAAGTGCTGTAGTGTATATGTGGTTCTGTTCGGTTTAATATAAAGCTCATTAACGCTTACAGCGGACGTTGTTCTGTCCGTCATCTGATACAAATAGTGTTGGAGGTGCATGATCGGGTAGGTTAGTGCAAAAGACACCGCAGGTGTGTATCACATTCACTTCTGGCCTTGGGTTGTTTCCATAGTAACCGCTCACAAATGGATTACATCGACGCTCTGAAGGTGTCACAGCGTTATGCACAGCTTTACAGGTAAGTGACGTCATTTACTACTAGTTTAACATAGTGATCACTAATGTTGTATGTATGTATGTATGTATGTATGTATGTATGTATGTATGTATACACCTTCTTATTCCTGTTTTATAGAAAACATCTGTTAGAGAAGGGTGCTTTAGACCAGCAGTACAGTGTAGAAAAACACTCCGATGGAACAGTGACTCTCCCAGTCTTCCCATCTGCTCTGTCTCACCTGGATGCTCTCACACTGCAGGACAGCTCCTGTGAAATAGTTCAAATACAGGTTGCCATATCGCACAGTAACGTAAAAGATTAAGTTGACCAGTGTCTGTTCTTGTAGGCTGAGAATAATATTTGAGTTCATTTTTTTTTTTATGGTTAGGCTCCTCCGCTGTCAAGAAAAAGCAAAGCGAAGTCTCATCGAGAGAGAATGATTGAGGTCGTGCAGGAACTGGTGGCTAATAAAGCAGTGAAATGGACTAAGGAACTTGAAGATGACCTTCCCAGAGGATGGCAACGGCATGGAGATCTGCTTCTGTTTGGTGATGGATGCTTTTCACAAGAAATCTGGAGAAAATTTGGTAAGACAGCTTATAATTTGGCACATTTTCTCTTAACTTTATTATTGTTGTTGTTGTTTTAAAATGTTTTCCATTATGACCCTGTTGTCAAATTTATAGGCTTATAACAAATAAAAAACATAACTGTTACAATTATACAAGGTGTTCCAGAAGTCTCAATACATAGGGGAAATGAGCACGTTTCAGAAAAAAGTCTCCCAATATTTTTTTTGTGTATATATATATATATATATATATATTATTTCACACACTCACTCTTTTATAACACAAATGGAACTAAGGGAATTATGTTGTGGTAAAAAAAAAATTTCAAAACAAATCAAAATGTTTTAGTATTTTAACATCTCCATCATAGACACCATTTTGCCTAGAGTTTCAAGAATATATTCTTGCCATTTTCTCAACTGATTTCTTGAGGAATCCCCCTGAGATGATTTTTAAACAGTATTAAACTTTTTCCCACCTATGCTGGACACTTTTTGGCTGCTCCAAGTCATCCATTTATTTATTTATTTTTTTGTAAGTAAACAACACTCAATTGCTTTTGGAATTGAAATTTTTATGTAAAAAAAAAATAGTAGTCAAAAAAAAGAAAAAGAATAAATGTGCAGAACCTGGTTGTATAAGTGTGCCCACACTTTATGTAATACTTTGTTAAAGTACCTTTTGCTTGTAATACAGCACTCAATACAGCAATTTACTTGTGAAGGAATCTACTGAGCACAGCCATATTCAAGTCATTCCACATGTTTTCAGCAGGATTTACATCTGGGCTGTGACTGGGCCATTCCAAAATGTTGATCATCTTCTTCTGAAGCCATTCTTTGTTGACTTGGATTTGTGCTTTGGATTGTTATTGTGCTGGAAGGCTGTCCTTGATTCCCTCTATCTTGATTAGATCCTCAGTCCCAGCTGAGGAGAACCACCATTATGGTTATGGTGTTCTTTGGGTGATTTGCTGTCTTTATTTATTTTTATGCCCAAAAAGTTCTGCCTTCATTTCATCTTCAAGTTTTCGGCTGAATGTGTGTAGGTAATTTATTTTCCTCGTGAGAAAGGGCTTCCATTTTGCCATGCTACCCCATAGCCATGTGAAGAATGCAAGAGATTGTCACATTTAGAGAGTGACCCTCTTTAATGTTTAAAGTGTAGGTCTCTGATAAGTTTTTTTTCTTGTCCTTTCGTCAATTTTGGAGGACGTCCTCTTCTTGATAATATCATTATGGTCCCTCATTTTCCTCCACTTGTTGATGATGGCCTTCACAATGGTTCCATGATATGTCTATTGTTTTGGAAAGTCTTTTGTACCCTTCCCCTGATCAATATATTTCAACAGTGAGATCCTATACATGCTTTGTGAGCTCTTTGTGGACCATGGCTTCAACAGTCAGATGAAACCAAGATGTCAAGAAAATCCTATAGAAACAGATGATCATTATTTGGGATTAATCAGAATCATTTAATTGATGATCTGATAATTTCTTTTGAACGTGAGTTTGAAAACCGCCAATGTTAACAGGGGTGTGTAGACTATTTATATCCAATGTATTAATTCTGATTTGGCATGAACGGTTCTAAACATCCAGAGTTAAGAATAACGTGTGCACAAGCCACATCATTAAGTGTGTAATAATATTCCAATTAGCATGCACTCATGTTTGTACACTATCATACCACAGCTTATATATGCAACATACAGACATTTCTTCAGTTCCTCTAATTCTTGTGCTTAACAGTGTCCAGCGCCACCCATATTAAACAAAACCTTGCTCGCTGTCCTTTTGCTGTATTTTATTGCCACAATCACTACCCCCAGCAGACATAATGTTATTAAAGACAAATGTCATTGTCAAGATGCATCCTGAGCTTGATGAAAATTGTTTTTTTATTTATATATCCCTCTGTCATTATATATATATATACAGTATATACACAGTGGTGTGAAAAAGTGTTTGCCCCCTACCTCATTTCCTGTTCCTTTGCATGTTTGTCACACTTAAGTGTTTCGGAACATCAAACCAATTTAAACAATAGTCAAGGACAACACAAGTAAACAC